>PVJS01010648.1:17500-47538 GCA_004027185.1 Glis glis | reverse complement strand
CACACACACACACACACACACACACACACACTATACAGAGTTCTCCAGGACATTACCCATGCCTGCACTTCCCTTGCTCCAAAGTAGATGTGAAGTATGGCATAGTGGATAAGCCAGTACTGCACGGTTCAAATCCTAGTTCTGCTACTTAGCCTGTGACTTTGAGCAAGTTATTTAACTTCTCTGCACTCCAGTCATCTCATCTATAAACAATCCTGTAAAGCCCTAGAGGTTGTTCATGAGGCTTAAATCAATTAATACATGTAACACACTTATAATAGCTTCTACTATAGTCAGAACTGGTTGCTATAAGGGCTTTTTTTTGGTACTAGGGTCAAATCCCTGGGCAATCTACACCACCAGTCCATTTGTTTGTTTGTTTGTTTGTTTATTTGGCGGTACTGGGGATTGAACCCAGAGGCATTCTACCTCCAGGCTACCCCCCAGCCCTATATTTTATTCTTTATTTTGAAACAGGGTCTCACTAAGTTGCAGATGGCCTCACTAAGTAGCTGAGGCTGGCCGCGAACCTGGATCCTCTGGTCTCAGCCTCCCAAGTACGGCTTTTTTTTTTTTAATTTTGAAACAGGGTCTTGCTAAGTTGCTGAAGCTAACCTGGAGCCTGCAATCCTCCTCCTGTCTCAGGCTCCCAAGTACTGGAATTACAGGCGGGCGCCACTGCACCCAGCTATAAGGGCTTATGTAGTAAATCAGCCTTAAGATTGGCAGGTGCATGTTTACAACATGCATTTATAAGTGTGCTGATATACATAAAATCCTAAGATGAATCAAAGTATGTGTGTGTGTGTGTGTGTGTGTGTGCACGCGTGCGTGCATAGCAGAGACATGCAAAAACTGCAGTCAGGTAGCAGAGGAACAGGGGGCAGTTACCTCCTTGGCTTCTGGCCCACTAGGGCCATGGTTGGTGTCGGTGCAGGGGTTGTTGGAGGCCACTACTGCCCATCTCCAACCCAATGTGGCATCTGGTCCTTAGGTGATGAATAGACAGAATGGCAGCCCTCATGCAAGTTTTAAACTTATAAAAAATATTTGAGGATAATTAGGCTCTCGGGATTTTAATTATCTCATTTTTGAAAATTCCTTTCTAGTGCATGCCTGTAATCCCAGTACTTGGGAAGCTGAGACAGGAGGATCGCAGGTTCAAGGACAGCCTCAGCAAGTAGTGAGACTCTCATCAACCTAGCAAGACCCTGCTTCAAAATAAATAAATAAATAAATAAATAAATAAATAAATAAATAGGCTGGGGGTGTAGATTAGAGGTAGAATGCCCCTGGGTTCAATCCCTAGTACCAAAAAAAATTTTTTTTCATTTATCCCTTAGCAATGGAAATAGCTGCAGTGATTATGAAACTCCCACGCTTCCTGAGAATATCCAGATATGCAAACCATAGTCGATAGATTAGGTTTGAATTTGTCAAATATTTGCTCACTGCTTCCCTCTTCTCTCTTCATCCTTTGTCTTATCTCCATTTTCTCTCCTCTCTTCCCCTCCTCTTCCTGTTTACCTCCCTTTCCTCTCCTGTCCATGACATTTAAGAATCAGAGGAACTGTTCAAACCTATCACATAAGGATTTCCCCCTACTACCATTTCATCTTTTAAAAAAACTACAAAATGCAAAACACCACAACCCATGAAAATGCCATGAAGCCAGGAAAATGCCAACCTTCAACTCCTCAAGCAACAGCAGGCTCATCCTAGAGGAGTGTGCACTTGTATACATTGTATACAGTACACACACACACACACACACACACACACACACGTACACACACGCACACACACGTACACACACGCACACACAGAGGCCGGGCTTGCAACGTGGACAAAGGCAGCAGTTACTTGACTAATTCTGTTCAATGGTCAGAGAACTGAGCCACAGAGTTTTTGGTCTTGTTTCTGTTTTTCTGGAAAATACACAGAGCAGACCTGCTTCTTAATTCCAGCTGGGCTCACAGGACACCATCATTCTCATTGGTGTACACAACCCTGTTCACAGAATATCCTTTTGGCTCTTCAAGCTTTCTTATTTAAAAGATGTTAGTGTTTATGCACACACACTGACAAAGAAACACAGCAAGAAATACACACTTGATGATTACTATTGCAATAAGAATAACTAACATTTATTGAGTCCTTAATATCTGAGGTGCAAGATTAAGCAGGTTTATGTGAATTGGCTCATTTAACCCTCATGAGAACCTATGAGAGACCTATGTGATTATCCTCATGTAATATGAGTGAGGAAACTGAGGTCCAGAGAGGACATGAGATTGGCCCACATCCATGCAGCCCAGGGAGTAGAAAAGCTAGATTCAAAGTCTGTTGGTTTCTCCCCAGAGCCTCCTTTCTTGCACTATGCCACATAGCTTTACGTGAATTGCCTGGCACATAGTAGGAGCTTAGCAAAGGTTTTCTGAATGGACAAATGAAAGAATAACTTAATGAAAAGTCAAATCTATTAAGAACCTGATATTCTCCCTTAAGATGGCAAAGAGGACTCCCTAATGGACGCCAGGCCTAACATATAGCTTATGCTTATTTGGACAAAGTGATCTCCCCGCAACCAATGCTCAGGGTAAGGAAAGGGCCCCTTGGCTGTGCTTATGCAGACACTAACTGTTTCACCACTGGGCCCAAGTCAAACTCCCTTCAAACCAGAAATCAAACCCAAATGCATCAAAAATGCACACTTTCTAGCTGGGTGTGGTGGCACATGCCTGTAATGGCATGTGCCAGGCAGGAGGATCACAAATCCAAGGCTAGTCTGGGCAATTTAGCAAGATGCTGACTCAAAAATAAAATAAAAATTAGAAAAAACAAGATAAAATTGGATTAGGCATGTACTTCAGTGGCACAGTGTCCCTGGGTACAATCCCCAGTACTAAAAAAAGTACTGTCTAACCACAACACTTTGTGTTGATTCTGTGCCTGGATAAAAATTGGGAAATCCAATCAATTGAGGATGTTTCTAAATCACCTGATCTTTGGCATCCTATGGACAACCTTTATAGATGATTGACTAAAGTTTTGAGTTTCCATCCAGATGTTTGGGAGTTATCACAGTCATTAACCTGTTTGTCAGCGAGTGCTCATGCATTTCCAAGACACGTAAGTGAACACTAAAGAGGAAAAGAATAACCCAGAATAAGAGACTAAAGAGGACAGGGGTAGCAACTATTTGAAAAATCAGTCAGGCAAATGGCATTCCGGGAATGGGTTGCTACCTTGGAGATCCATTAGAACGTGGATCCAGCCCACAAGAGACTCATGGGCTTAAAGACCTTTAAAAACCTCATACAGCTGCATCCTTGACTGTCTACAGAACCATACCAATCAGATTCCTGCACAGCAAAACTGATGGATCAATCCCAGCATCTAGTACAACGAGCAGCCTGCCCTCGGTGCAGCCAATACACCCTCTCCACACTGACTCTCCCGAATGCCTGCGTGCCTGCACGCTCAGAATCTCTACGTAATGTCAGTCCAGGCTGTAGATTTTGCAAAGCTTGGTGTAAATCTGGTCTGTGGCTTTGTAAGCGTACCCCTCTTTGTGATTTAGCGCTCTGCCTTTTCTCATCTCTCCTGCCTCCATTTCCTTTCCCTTCTGTGTTTTAATACTGTTTATAACTTCCTTACTTGTAGAGTGGCATAGCTATCTTTCAGTGTCTCTCACTGATATACCCAAATGATTTTTCTCACCCACGTTCTCTCTCCCCTCAACTTAATTTATGTTCTGGTAAATAGGAACTTTAGATTGTTCCATTCAATAGCATTTAGGGTTACTGTTTTTATCAAAGGGATCATGGACTCCTTGCAAGGGACATTTGTTTATTCTTACGAGCAACCGGCTCTCCCTACATGTAAGAAGGCTGCGTGCGTGCGGGCATGCATGCACAATGTCCTCCTCAGTTTGTGCCTCTATGCTCCACTGCCCCATGTCAATGCCACTTGGCACTGGCAGGAAGAGCCCAGAAAAACCATGATGTGGACAGCAACTGACCTCCAAACTGCTGGAGATAAATCCAGGCCGTGGGCCCTCCCTGTTTATGACCACTGAGTTCTTTGAGAAGCAAGCACGCATATATACCCAGCAAACTGCTTCCTCCAGATTCTCCCTACAATACATCCCTTCATCGCAGAGTTGTAGAGAATGCTTGCAATACTACTCACAAACAATGTTTTAGGGGGTCTATTCTCGAGGTGTGAGTTGGTGGGAAACCAGGACAATGCTTCCTTATATTCTTAGGCCAGCTATTGCCTTTTCTCCTTTCCTTCAGTTCTTCCCACACCTTCTTCCCGTTCCTAACTCCATTTGACCTTGAACTCTGGCCTTTCCCTTCACACAAGAATCTGTCACAAGGGGAACAGCACCTCCAGAGAAGCAGTCACCTGGCCTGACAGGCCTGGATACCAGTAGCCAGGGAAGCCAGCCCATCACTCCACTCCTGGAAATAAATCCCATTGTATTTGCATTTTAATTTTCCACATAAACAAAGGCCCAGAGTACTCGCTTGGGCAGCATCACTGGACGAATTTAATTAGAAATGAAAAGTTTATAGGGCCCTCTTTAATGCGATTAATGCTCAGTTAACATTTATCACATTCATATGCTGGAATCGCCTTTCCTAAGCAGCCACTAGCCATGAAATGAATTTCTCTCAACTTTTTTTGTACCTACTCTGGGAGGTCATCTCCTAACGAGTCTTCATGACCTTCCAGGCTGGCTTCCTGGGATGAGGAGTGACCTCGTCTTGGAGCCAAGTCAAAGGGAAGTGAGGGTAGGGGAAGAGGCAGATGTGATGTGCTGGGTAGGAGGGCAGCTAACTTTAGCAAGGAAGAGTGAAGGTGAGCACTGTTTTTAGGAGGAGCTGGAGCCTGGGTTGTGCCCTCTGCAGGGGGCTCAGCGCTCAGCCCTGCAGTCTGGCTGGAAGGCTTCAAATACTGTCCCCTTGGGTCTATTTAGTGGCCAAAGCCTAGCTGTGGCTGGTGTCACTCCCGTCGGGCTCCCACTTCTCTTCCTTCTTCTGCTGTCTCTCTGCTACCCTTTTTTCTCTCATGGGATTCTGTTAGGCTTTCCCTCCCAGGACCATAGTGACCAGATTAAGGAACCCAAATCCCAACCTCGGTATGCTTCCTTCCCTCTGCCTCTCCCAGAGGCCAGACAGCCACAGGTAACAGGAAGGCCGCCTGCAGGAGGAGCAGAGGGGAATGGAACGGGAGACTCTACAGGTTCCTAAAGAAAGGATGGCCTTCCTTATCTTATCAAATCCTCTTCACTCTTCAGTTAGAGCCTACTGAGATTAACCTCCTAATCCAAACCAGCTAACCTGAGGGAGAAGGAGGAGGAAGAAACTGGAGGAGGAGGAGGGAGAGGAGGAGGAGGAGGAGGAGGGACTATGGGGAGGGGTGCCCACTCTGCAGATGATAGAAGGAGATAACTATCCTGGCCTTCATCCCCAAACACGTGTTCCCATGGGGACACGGGCAGACACAAACTGAGCAACCACTACCAGTTCTCCTAGTGCGGTATTACACCCACCCACACTCCGGCCATCACATGCAACTCCACACACTCACCTTCAGTGGAGCAAATGCACACTGCTCACAAGTGTTCACACCTCCAGACATGTGCATGCCCACAGAGACGAATGTGTCAGAACCCTTCATGGATCTGACCCGGTCCTTACCTACAGACCCATCAGAATGTCTACTGTGCTTTGACCTCACACTTTCTGGAGAGCATTCGCTAACACCCCAAACAAACAGACCCTCCAAGTGATGGCAGGAACTCTTGTTCTGGGACCAAACAAGTCTGTCAGCTGGAAACCTGAATAGCAAACCACCAGCTCCTGGTTTGATAAGCCTGACTCATTCCGGGAGCTCCCTGGAATGCCAGGGCCATTGAGACAGCTTCCCAGGGCATAGAAGCCAGGCTTAGCTAGACACCACCAGCCCACAGCCTCCTTCTAAAGAAGATCCACACAGATGCCCCCAACACATGTTCACCAACTTCTCTCAGGGCAACACACTAAAACAGGCACCAGAGCTTGTCCTTTAGAATCAGGATGAAAGCTGGCAGGGTACAGGGCCAAATGAGGGTCTCCTCCCTGGTGCTCTCTGTGGTCCACCAGGCCTGACATTGCTCACAAGGCTCCTGGCCTCCCTTAGCTTCCTTCACTTCCTGCCAGACATGGGCTGGGCAGTGGAGCCCAGCAAAGACCCCAGTGGCAGGAAGGAGCCCAACACTCGCTCCTATTTGCTGTGAGTTCTGGGGATCATTTGTTCTCCTGTTCTGCTCCTGCCCTCTCTTCCAGTCCTCTCTGATTTCTTGACTACACTGGGTCTGCAGGGTGAACACAGTTCCCTTTCCAGCCTGCCGCCCTGTCTTACATCCTGCCATGAGCTGCCCAGCATGCCATGGCTTTCTCTGCTCCTGCACCACAGCTACAGAAGCAGAGCCCTGTAGGTGGGACAAGACCGAGGGTGGGCAGAGCAGGAAGTCGGAGCAAAATGACTGAGGGCTCTAGGTAGAGGGCTCTAATGTGGAGACCCCAGGAAGCAGGGACTGCTCTCCCTCCCTCTGGACCTCTCTCCCATCCTCTACTTTTGGACCTGCAGGACCAGCCAGGAGCACCTGCCCTGCAGCAGCCCTAGGCCACTGCCACCACCTCACGATGTGCTAAGGCAGTGTGCCCCATGCTTCTGTGGGTCCCTCTTAGAAGGGACTGCACAGCTGCCGGGCCTGTGATTTTATCCCAGAATGCCACTTCTGCTCCACTCTCTTTTCAGAAACTTGCCCACCTCTCTCCTCCCTAGCTGCCCCACCTTTCTCTCCTTTATCATCTTTGAGCCTCTCCTCAGATGCCCACCAGCTTGGACTACCAGCTGCCTGGATCCCCTCATCCACCTCTGAGAACTTACAGGGTACTGAAGGCCCCTGGCTTGGATAAGTGGGGTCCAAGCCCCCCACTTTCAAGCTCTGTAGTTGCATGCTCTGTGCCCTACCACATGCTCCATCCCAAACAACCTTGTCCAGGCTGAGGCAGCCCCCAGACATCTCCTTTTCACCTCTCAGACTCTCACCTCCCTCCTCACACTACAGTCCACATCCCCTCCCCGCCTGTCCCCTTCCCATCCACGTCTCATCCTCTCCTCCCCTTGCCAGAGGGAGTTAAACTCCCTTCCACTTCTTCCCCAGAAGCTTCTGGACTAAGGGGCTCAGGAAATGTCCCTTGCACTGAGGTTACTGCTCTGGCCTAAAGCAGACACCAGTGCATTGAGCTGCATAGACCAGAGGTTGCCTACCAATGGCCAGGACGGAATCAAGCCCAAAGCTGTGCTTAATTTGGTCAGCACAGAGTTGTCAAAAATGTCTTCCTAAAGCCGGCCATGGTGGTGCACACTTATAATCCCAGTACTTGGGAGGCTGAGATAGGAGGATCGTGACCAGCCTCAGCAACTTGGTAAGTCCCTGTTTCAAAATTAAAAATAAAATAGGGCTGGGAATAAAATAGGACTCAGAGGTGGAAAGCCCATGGATTCAATCCCCAGTACCACCACCAACCAAAAAAAAGTCTTCCTGGGCTGCGGTGAGCTCAGTGCAGTGGTTGCCTAGTATGTACAAGGCCCTAGGTTTAATCCCCAGTACTGAAGAAAAAAAAGCCTTCCTGTTTCAATGGCTATAGGCTGGGCCCATGTGCTCCATTCACAGAGACATGTACCCTCCCTGCCAGGGCTCCGAAGGCATTTATGTTAAGATCCCTATAGCTACATGATATCTCCATCACTGCCCTTGGCAATGGAGTCCAGTTTGGACTTTAGTCTAGAGTCCAGTCTAGCATTACTGTCCTTTCCCCACATTATTACAATAAACCTGACCCTCTTTAGAATAGAAAGCCACCTGACGGTATCTCTTTCTCTCTCAACATAAAATAACTTCTCATGTAATCTCTCAAGAAGCACAAGAGAGGGTCCAGCTATTTTTTGTAACTGGAGGATGAGCTGAGAGGAGACTGGCTCTATGGACACTCCCGTCTCTATCCCTCCTACACACCTTCATCATTTACCCAAGAGTTGCAGGAACACAGAACCAGATCCTTCTCCTCCAGGCCAGGCCATTTTCCTCTTGTTTCCCATATGCCAGCATCTCCCTGCGCCCAGCCCTCCTCAGGAGGTCCCAAGGCATCTGCCTTTGCCACCGCCCCGCCTAACCTTCAAGCCTTCTCCAGGTCCAGCCACATATTTGTGACCCAGAGCCTCTTCCTCATTTTCCCAGCACCTGGGTAGGCAGGGGAGTCCTTGAAGGCCTGGGGAGAGCTCTGCCCAGACTATGTCCCAGTGCTGCTGCCATGACTCCTGCCGGGGGGCCTGCAAGCCAGCTCTGGAGGAAGGGTTGCACTGGGAACGGCATCTCACTGACTGCTGATGCAATTGGTCCCTAACTAGCCCTGCCAACAGGGATGGGGCTCAAGTATTGAAGTGAGGATGGACAGCTGGTTACACAACTCTTCATCACAGAGTGAAATGGCATCAGTGAAGCAAAGCCCCTCTTATTGGGGGCTAACTGAACTACAGAGTGTTATAATGCAAATAAAAATCAAAGGAAAATTTGGCTCCATTTTGCCTAAATTATGAATGGAGGCATCTTCAGCCCAGCGCCATTACTGCTGCCACTTTGTCCAATGGTCCAATGACTGTCTCAGTGATTGACCTGCTGGGTCCAGGAACAAGATGTGCAGCCTTTGCCTATGACTGCAGGTCACATCCTATGGACCTTCCTCCCTTTCCTCCTCTTGGCCTCAGAGCTCTGCACCTAAGAGCAGATACCAGTGGGCATACAAACGCACACACAAAAGATACCATCCTATGCTTGTATTCCAAGCTCCTTGGGAGGCTGAAGTGGGAGGATTCACCGCCAGCCTGGACAATTTAGTGAGACTGCGTGTGTGTGTGTGTGGGGGGGGGTACTGGGGATTGAACCCAGGGGCGTTCTACCTCTGAGCTACACTCTAGCCATATTTTATTTTTTATTTTGAAACAGGGCCTCACAAAGTTGCAGAAGGTCTCACTACTAAGTTGCTGAGGCTGGCCTTCCAAGTACTGGGATTGCAAGCATGTGCCACTACACCTGGCTAGGTGTGTGTGTGTGTGTGTGTGTGTGTGTGTGTGTGTGTGTTACTGGGGATTGAAACCAGGGGTGTTCTACCTCTGAGCTGCACCCCCAGCCCTATTTATTTATCTATTTATTTATTTAATTAATTTTGAGACAGGGTCTCATTAAGTTACGGGGGGCCTTGCTAAATTGCTGAGGCTGGCTGTGAACCTGAGATCCTCCTGTCTTAGCCTCTCAGGTACTGGAATTACAGGTGTGCACCACCACAGTCAGCTGTAGTGAGATCCTGTCTCAAAATAAAATAATAATAATATAAAAATGGCTGGGGATGTAGCAGTGGTAGAGCCCCTGGGTTCAATCCCCAGTACCACACAAATAATTAAATAATTAAGGCCAGGCATGGTGGCTCACACTTGTAATCCCAGTACTGAGGCTGAGACAGGAGGATCCCAGTTTCGAAGCCAGCCTCAGCAACTTAGCAAGGCCCTCCGCAACTTAGTGAGACCCTGTTTCCAAATAAGAAATAAAATCGGGCTGGGGGTATAACTTGGAGGTAGAATGCCTCTGGGTTCAATCCTTAGTACCAAAAAAATAAAACTAAATAATTAACCTTTATAGCAATAAGCCATCATGAATATATTCAAGCTGCACCTTGGTAGCACCAAAACCAAAAATGTGACCGACAAGAGAAACTACCTCTACCCAGTGGTTCAGTGGTAGATAGATCACCCCAGGTGACTTTTTACCACCTGGTTTTTCTCCTGTCATTTGGGCATTGGTTGGGAGATACTACTTCCCACTTCTAGGATCTCAGAAGCCCTCTGCCTTCTCCAGATACACCCGGTGGGTGAGCTGCACTGGATGCTCTGGCTAACTGGCTTGGCCGGGCAGGAGGTATGAGAAAACACGGCAGGTCAGATGAGCACCCTGTACTGCCTTTTTTTTAAGGAACAGGAAGTGAAAAGGGACTTCTTTCCAGTATATACATTTTCCTCTTTTTTTTTTTTTTTTTTTTTTTGCGGTACTGGGGATTGAACCCAGGGGCATTCTACCTCCGCGCTACACCCCCGGCCCTATTTTTTTATACTTTATTTTGAAACCGGGTCTCACGAAGTTGCAGAGGGCCTCACTAGGTAGAGAGAAAGAGAGAGAGAGAGAGAGAGAGAGCTGAGGCTGGCCGTGAACCCGGATCCACCGGTTTCCGCCTCCCAAAGTACTGGGATTACAAGCGTGCGCCACCACGTCCGGCCACATTTTCCTCTTAATATAAGAACTGCAATCTTAATATAAGTTAGCAACAAGGAGGGGCTCAGGACAGACCTGAGCACTAAGAGGCAAAGCTGCACAGAAGCTGCAGCCGCAGAGCTGGGAAGCTGGGAGTGGACAACAGACCCCTGGTTGAAAGTGTTCCTTCATGAGTCCTGCCGAGAAGACTGGGAAGCAGGACCCCTATCACACAAGGGCTTATAGGGAGACCTTCCTCAGAGTGCAGGTGATTCATGTTCTGCACCAGCTATTACTATTGCTACTCTTTGCCTAGAAGCTGTAAAGTCACCCACGAGCACATCCCATCACGTTTACAATCACACCATCCGTGTGCACCACAGTAAGCCCATTCCCCAGGTGCCCTCCCAAATGTGTCCCCTGCCACACCAACTCAGGGAGTTGCCTCTCCTCCCCTGAGTCTGCTTTGCACAACAATCCCCCGACCTTGCACCAATAGGCATGCGAAGCCACTGCCCTCCCTTACCACATCCCCACGGCCTCCCCAATCTTCCCTTCTCCAGGCACCCCTATTTCCCTCCTCTAGGGGCTGCTCCTGCCTGGCCCCATCTCCACTTGGCTAATTCCCCCTGTGTCCCCTCTATTGAACTGTTGTGTTGTCCATTTCCCTGTGACAAGGGCTCTGGTTACAGAGTTATTGATTGGTTTTCATGCAGACAGATGGGCCCTTCCTGGGCTCCCATCGAAATCCCTGGCTGTATGGGCTGATTGTTGCCTCTCGGGGTGTAGGATTGCACTGGAGACCACCCTCCACGCAGCCTCCTTTGCCCGGGCTGTGGACGGTAATAAATGGAGGCAGCCTGAGCGATAATAAAAGCAATTGAGTAGGTTACCTGTGCAGACACAAGATTTATGCCTCTTCATATTTGATGTGATTGTTTTATTGAGTTCCCAGAATGGTTGGGACACCATTTATTTATTTATTTAGGGGTTTCCCCCCTCTCTTTTCTTCTTTGCATCACCCTCCAGATTCCACCTGGAGCTTTTGTTAGGAATAGCCCCTCTGTCTGCCTCTTCTTAAAAGTTTGCCAGTTGAGATAGGAACTCAGGGCAACCAGCCATTGTCCTCACCTAAAGGCCATGTTGTGGCCTGAACACCCCACGAGCCAGCCAACAGGGAGATAGTCAGACCATCCGATATGACTGCTGGCCAAGAAGACCTGGCTGAAACAACTGAGCCAACGAAAATGGGCTTTTTAGAAAGACCACTCTAGCTCATGTTAAAGAATGAGATCCATGGTCACGCCTGCTTCGCACATTACTCTAAGGACAGGCGACCTTAACAGGGGGAGACACTCTTTAGGGAAGCAAGTCTTCTTAGTCTGAAATTGCTGTTTGTGGCCCCAAATCTGCTAGGCCCAGGGTCCCAAAGGCAAATTCTCTGTCCTTATTTCTCTCACTCCTCTATGGGGAGAAGTCTTTTTCTTAACTCTTCAATTCCTGGCTCTTTGCCCTGAAACCAACAGTGCTAACCACCAAACAGTTCCAAGAATATGGAGACGTGGCAGGCAATAACACCCCTCAATCCCAGTTTCATGCCAAGCCAAGTCCAAGAATCAAACATGCAATGTTCTAGAACCTGAGATTCAGAGAAGGAGAAACAGACCCTAGTTCTGAACACATCTTCAGCATTCTGGTGCCTGGGATGAATGGCTCCCAGCTTACTTGGAAAGACAATTGGTAGACCACTGTCACCCCACTGCTAGACCTTTGATGAAGACATGACAACAGGGGACCCCTGAATGACACAGGCCGACATTCTTTAACACAACACAGGGGCTGTCACCTTATTGAAGCCAATGTTGCCACTGCTCAGAGAAGGAATGTGCTCACTTTGGGCCAAGCAGGTTAAGGGAGAGTACCAGCAGTGGGTGAACAACAAACCCTGGAAGGGTCTACTCCAAAGATGCAGGGGTGGGGAGTCCTGGCCCCCAAAGAGTGTAGGGCAGCCTCAAAAAGTTAGAAGGTGATGCCCTTATTGTCTGCTCATTCCAAGACTGCACCCTCAGGGGATCTTCAGTAATCCTACACTTTGTCTGGAGTTTGTACTATTCTTTTAAAGGAGCTGCTCAGAGTAACAGCCAACCCAGAAGATGCTGGCGCATAATCAGGGAAATTCTTCCAGACTAGTCAATTGCTCAGCCATGTAACTAGGTGACTTTTCCCCCTTTCAGTAGCCTGGATCTCCCTCCATCTCCACCCCCTCCAGGCCATTTCCTATACCAGGTTTCAATCTGAAGTCACCTGTTTATAAACACTGGCTCTTCAAGCAGCAGTGCACAAGCTGAAGACCTGGCAACTCCGTTTCAGTGATCAGTCACCCAATATTTAGAATGATCCAGATAAATTCCATGTGCTAAGCAACCCAGTCAACTCTCGGGATTTTGGACAATGGTCTCTGGGAATGGGGAGGCCCAAAGTGGCACGTCTGTGAGGATTTGCTAAAGTAGAATGCAGGTAGGATGGCCAAGCCTTTATTGTGACAGGATCAGAGAATGCCAAAACCATTTTTAAAGCATGAAAAGCAATTTAGTTTATAGCCATAACAGCATATTTCAAGTGTGGCGACAGCATCTGTTTTGGGGAGGAGAAGATGAAAAACCTTTGGCTCAGGTGGGTGAGCATGTGTGGACTTCCTTTCTTGCCAACACTGGCTCCTGCACACCCTTACTCATAACTGGTATAAGGAACCCAACACAGCCGGGTGTGGTGGTGCATGCCTGTAATCTCAATATTTGGGAGGCTGAGACAGGGGGATTGCAGGTTCAAGACCAGCTTCAGCAACTTAGCAAGGCCCTCAACAACTTAGCGAGACCCTGTTTCAAAATAAAGAATAAAAAGGGCTGGGGATGTAGCTTTGAGGTAGAATGCCCCTCAGTTCTATCCCCAGTACCAAAAAAGAAAAGAAAAGAAAGAACCCAGCATAGGTGGACACCTTACCAACAATAAAGCTCTGAACTTAAAAACTCCCTGTTCCCCAATGCACTACAATTTTTGCACAGAGAGAACTCTCCAGGCTCTTCTACAGCAAGTAAGAATTCTCAAAACTGAGAAAGGCAAAGTCCCTGACATAACCAGCACCAGCAGGTACATCCTGCCTTTATCGAGCATTAGGGTGAAACACATCTCAGATAAACTGTCCCCTTCAGAGCAGAGCATCTACAGTGATGACACTAAGGATGGGGTGCCCAGATGCATCCCAGTAGCACACTGGGAAGCCCCCAGAATTCTTTTCAAAATATGAACCGTGGGAGTATTCTGCCCAAAGCAAAATCAAGAACAGCCTGAGTGCTCCTTGTTGACAAAACAGGCCATGAAGCCCAGTGCAGACCTGGGCAGCCCGGGCAGCCAGCGCCTCCCCGTTTCTTCCTCTCCATCTTCAGTGACACCTGCCAAAAGATGGCTATTTCTCCACACCCAGAGGAAGCCAACATGTCCCTCAGGTGACAGGTCCATGTGCTAGGCAGATTCTGAGGCTGTCAGAGATGTCATCTGAAGTCACTCTTTCCCCCACAATCATCACACAGGTGGCTCACTTGTCTACTATCTCCCAATGCTGGTGGGTGCACCTCAAGGCCTCTGAAACTTGATCCCAGGGTTGCCTGTCCCCTGCTCTCTACAGCTGTTCAAGATGAAACACTCCCAAACTTGTGCTGAAGCCAGCTTCCAAAGCATCTCAGCCAGGGAAGAGGGAGAGGGAGCGGGGGGGGGGGTGTCAGACAGGGCTGCCACCACACCTGCCTCATTGTTCCACTCCTCCACCCCATTCTAGAGAAACGAGTCATCTTAACTATCTATGTCTTGGGTTCCCAAATGCTTGCAAATGCAATCACTGGCAACAAGCATCTCAGATATTCTCCAGAACACCACCACTCAGTCCAGCGACTGCTCCTCCGCCCGGCCACTCTTGGTCCCAGCTGTTCTCCTCCCAAGACCTCAGTTCCAGCTCACTGCCAGGGCCAGTAGCCAGCCAAGAGACAGAATCTCTGGATGGCTCAGAAAACCATGTTTTGACCCCTTTCCCTCCCTAACTGCCAATCCTGCCCCGGTCCCCAAGCTCCCCAGCTTCCTCCGGATTTTTAAATGTAAAGGACTTATTCCTCTCCCAAATCACCCAGCCTCTTTCTCCAGCTCCTTTGGAAGGTGTCTGAATGTCAAACCGCCATGTTTTTAATACCTGGCTGAGCCAGACCCAGGGAGCTGGAGGGGTTTGGAGGGTGTATAATTAGCTGATCAGTATTATGTTACCCTGTTCATAACTGAATAACCATTTTAATACAGATGGCACACACTGGGATAATTTCTGGGGTCGCCTCACAGTACGTTACAGCACGAGTGTGGCAGAGGGAATCTTCTTTAGCCAAGGTACATTCCACCAGCTAATTTTACCTGCTGTTTTCAGGATGATTTGGGATAATTCCATATCATTCGCAAAATATTTTTTTAAAAAACCATGATGGGTGATGCCAGATTCAGAAAAAGGCACCATCTGAATTAATTATTAGTTGTCCTGATAATGAGCCTTTGCAGAATGCAAAAAATAACAAGGTAGGAAACTTAGCTCCCCTCTCTTTTGGGGATGCCTTAAAATGGGGGGCCAAGGCTGCTCGAAACTTGCTTCTGCCCAGCGGATGAGTGGTGCGGGGTCTGCATGTACAATTTTCAGGTGGCACAGTTCTGCAACAGTGAAGCCATGCCAGGTTCCTGTGCCCACTGCTGCTTGTGTGTTTTGTGGCCACCCTAGATAGGGACATTGGCACACTGGTTGGGTGTACAGGCACGGAGCCCTTGTGTTCTCCCAGAGAGCACACTGGAATGGTTTGGGGATTCGGACACCTAACTATCATATTTGTTGAGCTGACTCTGCCCTGTGTCATTCCCCACATGCCTGAACCTGTCATCAGTACAAAGACTTTAGCCTCAAGATAGGCACCCTACGTGGTTGGGGGCATCTCCCCAGGTTCAGTCTCAAGGTCTGAGTTCTCCCTCCCTGCCTGGCATCCCATTCCTTGTTCAGTTCCTCTACTCCCTGCCAATTACCGGCTGGTGGTTGGCATTTGCTCTGCAGGCCTGGATGCCAGTGCTTCTAGGCCGGAAATGTGTGTGGAGCTGGCTAGCAAGACCTGGGCTCCTGGGAGGCATGCTTTGTGGGAGTTGGCTGGGAGGGTGGGGAAGCCAGGACCAGTGGCTGCCCCTGGGGAAGGGCGCATGTCTTTAGAAAGGGAAGTCTGTTTGGAGGGGATGAATAGACACTGGTCATTTTAAAGGCTTTGCTACGGGCTGTGATTGTCTCTAGATCCCGAGGCGCGTAATCTTGGAGTCTTAATTACCACAAACACTTGGATTCATTTCCAGGACGCCAGCGGGAGAAGCCTGGCAGGGAATACCCAGCTCTGAACTGGAGACCGCCCTGTCTGTCTGTCTATCTCTCTGCCTCCCAGGTCCTCTCTCCCTGCCCAAAGGACTTCAGGCTGGGAGCTGGAATTAAGGGCAGAGGCTGGACAAAGAGCAGAGACCCGGCCCAGGAAGACACCCCAAGAGGTAGAAACTGGGAGCTAGAGTCTGGCCCTGCAGGCCCAGGGGTCTTGCTCACCTGTTGATGGAAGAGACGCTGGGCACTGTGTCGTTGTCGCAGATGCCTTCCGCCAGAAGCCGGTCCCGAATCTCCCAGGCGAACATAGTTGGGTTCTGCCGCTTGTATTCAGCAATCTTGTCCACCACTTTGGGCGTTGCCACCTTGGGCTTGGAGCCCCCGATCACACCAGGCTTGATGCTGCCAGTCTCGTAGTACCTGCGCCGGGAAGCCGGCGGGGGTCAGCGAGAAGCAGGCTGTGGCAGGGGCAGGGGGGCTGCAGGCTCCGAAGCCGCTGTGCCGCTCTCCTGCCCGAGGCAGCAGCGTGGAGGGAAAAGGCCCAGTGTGGCAGAGCTGACTTCCAGAGGGCGCTTGCAGAGAATGAGGGGGAGGACTAGGGATGCTCCCTCCTGGGAGATAACCACACCAGGAACTGGTCGGTACCCTTAAAGTGAATGTCCGGCCTTTCACTTGGGAAAAGCAAAAGGAATAGTTCTGGGGGACCTTGAAGCAGACCAGGGCTAGGACCCTACCTCCAGCCCTTTCCTACTGAGCACTGAGTCCCTGTGGGAACCAGGATCCTCTTTCTGCCTCCCATATGCTGCCTTTTCTCCTCCTGGGGACCAGGTTTGCTCCCCACCCCATTCCTCCAATGTCCACCCTTAACTCACCAGGGAAAGCATCCCTCCCTTTCTGAAGTCGCAAATAGGGGGCTGCCTCCCTCCCAGGGCCCTGGAGCAGGGCACCGGGTTGACACTGCTCCACCCTTCCCTGCCCCCACCACCACGGGATGCCTTTTTTCTAAACGGAGCCCTTTAGATCACTTGGAGTTGGGGATCTCCCTCTCCTGCTTGGCATCCTCCACTTTTAGCCAAATCCTAGGGCCAGGGAAGTAGGCAGGTGTCTTGCAGGAGATAGTTCTGGGCCCTCACCTGCCCAGGATTTTGCTGACACAGCCGTGGCTGACCCTCAGCTGCCGGGAGATGTCACAGGGCCGCACACCCTGGTGGGCCAGCTCCACGATGCGCTGCCTCACCACGTCGGGTAGGGGCCGGCCGTTCACAAACACCCCCCCGAGCTGGTTCACACCCCCGTGCCCTGCTGGGGAGAGACAAGAAAAAAACACAACACCCCACACACAGCAGGGACCAGCCATTAGTCAAGGTCCGCAGCCCGGGACGTGCGAAGGGAGTGGGCAGGGCTGAGGGGCACGTTCCCGAACTCTCGGAGAAAAGTGACGGGCTGAGCACAACGCGGAGGATTAGGGATTGGAACCCGCCGCGGGGCCGAAGAAACGCGGAAGCGCGGACACCGGGCGGAGGGCAGGGCAAAACGCGACTCTCAGACCAGGGCAACGCAAGGGAGAGAGTGAGGGAAGGAATGGAGAAGCCAGGAGAGAGTAAAGCGGAGAAAGAAGGAGGAAAACAGCAAAGGGGGATTAATGCCAATGGGAACGAATGTAAGAAAGGGAGGAGAGGAAGGGCCTGACGGTGGATGGAATACTGAGGAGCGGGATCCCGCCTGCGCCGCAGGCAAGGAGCAGATTCGGTGCGTGCGAAAGCTTGGAGACAGATGATTTGGGGGGGCCGGGGTCCCTTGACTCTGCTCATAGAGAGAGGCTAAGTCTCACACATACCCCTTTGCTCCCTAACTCTTCCCTTGCATTTTTTAAAAAATCGAAATTGCACTACCTCGTTCCCTGTGTTTTTTGTTTTGTTTTGGTTTTTGATCGGGAGCTTTTCTTTCCTTTATTTTTTTCTATCTTTAGATATTTGGGAGTCATATTTCCCCCTCACCTCCGGTCCAAAGTGGAAAGAAAATCAGGTGGAGACGGGAGGGCGGAAGACACAGGGGCCTGGGATCTGCTGCGCTCAGAGACTGGGAGGCTGCCGAGAGCTGCGCGGTTGCCGGCAGCAGCCCGCGAACGCAGGCTGCTTGGGTTCCTTCGCCTGCCGCGCTGCGCCCGGCTTGGGTCCAGCCAGCTCGCCCGGGTCGCATGGCACAGGCTGCACCTGCGGGCTGAGGACTCGCGGGGCACCCCGTGTAGCCAGCCCAAGCCGTTTCAGGTCCCTCTGACCTCAGATCTCGGTAGCCGCCCAGGGAACCGAGCAGCAAGGGCATTTGCTCTCCTGGCCAAGAAGAGGGCGCTGGGTTTCCCGGCTCAGCCAGGCTCCCAACCCCGGAGCCCAGGTGGCCACCAGTGCCAGGCCTGAGGGCGCTGCCCGGTGCCCCTTTCTCCCGGCCTACAACAACGTAGAAATCCCGCGCCCAGAGCGATCAACCTGCAGCCGCAGTTACTGAGCAATCCAAGTGCAGAGACTTGTAGCGGCGTGATCAAGCCAGACGGGCCAGCAACCTACAACCCCTGCCCTGCTGGACTAAAGAGAGTTTCGGAGAAAGCGGGAACATCTTGTGCCCCCCCTCACTTCTCTTCCGTTCCTTTCTGGGGGAACCAAGAACAAGCTTGGGTGAAACCCCTGGGAGAGGCCTCTGATCGGATGACTCCTGGAGACCAGAACCTCTTATTTTACCCCACCGTCCCTACAGTCTCCCTATCTCTAACCCCACTCCTCACCCTCCCCTCCCTCCAAACCCCGACCATCAATAATTTAGGCCCCGGGAGAACTCGCGTTACCAGTATGAAAAGGCGGCAGCTGCGGGCAGATTAAAGATGAATAATTCAGCCTCCCCGGGCTCCGGGCCCGGCCCTTCAGCCCCAATCTAAGGGTTGGGGATAGGAAGGGGGCACGGCAGGAGTCCAGGGCCGGTGGTCGGCCGAGGGCCAGTGATCGGCTGGGGGCGGCGTTCAGTCGGGCCTGGAATGCGCCACTGCCCGCAGCGCCGACCCGGGCTGCGGCTGCTCGTCCGCCAATCCGCCGGCCCGCCGGCCCGCGCTGCGGCTCTCTCCCTTCCTCCGACCACCTTCTGCTGTCCTTGTTCCCCTCTGGGTTTCAAAGTGGAGCGGCCAGGACTCCGCGGGTCCCAGGCGCAATCCGTAAAAGAAGAGAGCGAGAGCTGTGGCAGCCGGGCCGCGAGGCTGGCGGGCTGGGCGAGGACGGCGTGTGGACCCGGTTGCACTCCCTCCGAAAAGGAAAGAAGCTTCCAGGCCTGCGGAGACGTGTGGCGGCCTGAAGCCCCCAGCTTGGGTTTCCTGTACTTGGAAATTATTTAGGAAAATATATTTTATCCCAGGAGTTATTTTTTTAACCATACCCCTGGAAAGCTAAATATATGCTTGGAGAAACACAGCTCTCCCTTCTTGGCTCTCTTGTCTTAAACCCAGATCTAAACCAGGTCTAAAAAGTTTCCTTGTGAAAAGTTACAAATTATCTTTAATTATTAATCTACAGATGGGGAGGGGTTTTCTATTTATAATCTTATCTTTTTTTAAAGCCTGGTTAAAAATCTCACAACTAGTTTTCCAAGTTAAAAACATAACATGAATTAGATAAAATCGAATTTCATTAAAATAATTCCCTCCTTTTTCTATTTCTTTTCCCCATTTCTCTTTTCTGTAACATCCTTTCAATTTTCTTTCTTTGATAGCCTTCTCCTTGTTTTGATTTCTCTCTCATTGCTCCCCAGCTTTGGCATTTGCCTTCCTTTTGTTCTTTCCCCCTCATTTTTTCACTCTTTGCTGACCCCCTGGCCAGGATGCTGAGTGCACGGTCCTCAACAGGGAGTGGGATGTAGGCAAGGAGCCTCGGGGACTGAGAGCAGAGGAGTACTCTGCCCAGGGGCTGCTTGGAAGGCT
Organism: Glis glis; assembly: GCA_004027185.1. Classification (NCBI taxonomy): domain Eukaryota; kingdom Metazoa; phylum Chordata; class Mammalia; order Rodentia; family Gliridae; genus Glis; species Glis glis. The sequence goes on along the minus strand of PVJS01010648.1, from coordinate 27,792 downwards.
GTCCTTCTTGCCCTCTCCCTGACTTCGATTTCTCCGGTGAACCCCTCTTTGTTTTTAGAGCATCTCCCAGGGCAGAGGCGGGAGAGGATGACCACCACGTCCTGCCAACCTCAGATTCCCAACTCAAAGGGAAAGGAATGGGATGAAGAGGGAAGGGAAGTGGGAAGGAAAAAAAGGACGGCAACATTTCAAACCAGCCCCCAAGAAGCCTTGACTAGGTGGAAGGACCAAGAGATGCTGAGAGCTGAGGGTCAGAAGGGGGCACCCCACCCCCACACTCCTCTGCCCAATTGTCCTGACACTGAGGTTGCTCAGGTCAGGAGCCTTCTCCTGGACACCCACAACTCTTAAGTTTGACAAAGGTAGGGAGGGAGGAGGGGAAGGGGGGAGAGAGAGACAGAAGAGAGGAGCAAAGGTGGAGAGAGAAAACCACAACACAACACCCTGAAAACTGCCTGCCAATCAGTCCTCCAGCCCAGAGCAAGAGGCTGACTAGCTGAGTGGGTGGCTGGACCCCGGGCCCAAGCCTGTGGATCCCACGATCTAAAAAGGAGCAGGTGGAATGAGCAAAGGCAGGTGATGCGCACCAGAGAAGGTAGAAAGGCAGGCAGAGAGGGTAAGCGTGGGTGACAGAAGGCAGAAGGGAGAGAGGCTGGAGGCGTTAGAAACACCGGGCGTGGGAAAGAGGCAGAACGAAAAGAGGGACCGGGAAAAGCCAACGTGGCCTCCAAGATGGGATCTAAGCACAGGGGACCCGGGCCGCTGGGACTAGACAGGGTTGGAACCCGGACAGGAGCCGGGCGCCGGTACTCACGGTGCATCGCGGAGAAGGGGTCTGCTTTGCAGTGCATATCCATGGGGAGGCAGAGGAGCGGGAGCAGCGCGGCCGCCGCCGCCGTGTCGCCTCGCAAACTCAACTTCAGGACTTGAGGAGAAAAGGGAGGGACGGTGAGGGAGGGAGAGTGAGCTGGCGCCCGGCTGCTGCGGGGCGCGCGGGGGCGGGGGGCGCCGCGCTGCGCTCCCCGCCGGGACTCCTCCGGACCCGCCGGGGTTTGCAACCGCAGTGGCCACAACTTCCCACCGTCGGGGCGCGGGGCTGGGCGGTCAGCAGAGCGGCCTCGGGGCAACTGGCCGGGCCAGGGGGCACTGGGGGCGCATTGCTCGCGCGGCTGCTGCGGCCAGATCTGAAGCCGGGCGGGGGAGGTGGCTCGCTCAGCTCCCCTGGAACCCGGTCATCCGCGAGGCGTTGGTCGGAGAGGGCGCGGGGCAGGGGCGGCCCGAGGGCGCCGGGAGGGGAGCGGGGACGCTCCAAGTGCCGGCGAGTTGGCGAAGTTGGCAGAGAAGTAGCAATCCCCGGGATGTCCGAGCGGACGCCTGCGGGTGGGGAGCGCGCGAGCCGGCCCCCACCCCCGGAAAACGCAGGCGCTCGCCGCCGCGGCCGAAGGGCCGGGAGGGAGGGAGGGAGCCAAGCGGCGCCGGCAGCGCTGGGCTGGCCCCAGGTGGGTTGCGGCTTGGAGAAGACTCGGCCGGAGACTGGAGCCTCGGCTCGCGGTGTGTGTCTCTCTAAAAGCTGCAAAGCCCCCTCCAGACCCCCTCCCCCTCCCCGCGCCGGGAGATGGATGACTTGTCAGACAAAGGCAATAGATTCCACCACTCTGTGATTCGCTAGCGCCGGAGCCCCGAGCTTCGGCGAGGAGGGCCCCGCGCCTGTCACTCCGGTGCAGGCGAGGGGAGGGGAGGGGAGGAGGAAACGGGAGGGAGGGAGGGAGCAGCGGGCGAAGGAAGAGGGAGGGAGAGGAGCCGGCCAGGGGGAGGAGGAATGGGAACCCGGGATTAAAACTACACTGAGAAACGAAACTCGCCGATAAGGTAAACGTTAGATAAGGATAAAGAGCGGCCAGTCTAATGAATATTCAAACAACGGCCGAGGACCGCGGAGCGCGCAGTGCTCGGTAGCCGGGCTCTCAGTCCCAACTCTCCCAGCCCTGCCATCCACTGGCTGGTACCCCCATGAGCCCCGCGGCCAAGAGCCCGGTCCTGATCCGTAGTCCCAACCCCACTACCCTCAGCTCTGAGTTCCCTTCCGTTTTTTCCCGGCTCTTCCTTCCTCTCTCTGGTCCTTCCCTTTCGCCTTTCCCTCCCAAGGTACCTTGCCATCCACGCACCCCCATTCTCATTCCGGGGCAAAGTGCCCAGCAGTTTGTCCTCTCCTGTCCCACGCACAGTTGCGGACAGGGCCTCCCTCCTCCCCTTGCCCACTCGGATCTGGGCAGCCCATACTGCTTGGTTTAGAATCGAGCTGGCGACCTCCAGCGAGGACCCACCTGCCTCGGTGGGACCCAACGGACGGTATAGGAGCCGAGGGACATGGCTCCTGGACCTTCGGATAGCTGGGGAGGGGTTGGGGGAAGAAGCTGGCAGAGTGGCTGGCCGCTGGTGACAGAGGATGCGGGAGACCAAGGCTCGCTCTCCCCGGCTGGGGAGAAGAGGAGACTGCCAACGCGACTGAGCGCCGCCCGCTGCCAGCTCTGCAGATCCGGAGCGAGCGCAGGAGGCGCAGCACTTCTACCGGCCTGGCCCCACTTCTACCGGAGCCGCTGGCCCAGGCTCCGCAGCCCTTGCCGGCACTCGCTCCCTTGCTCGCTGGGGTCCGCTCTCACGCACTAGGCAGGAGAAGCCCTTTGTCTCCTAACTGGTTAAGTACAGAATATCCGGGAGATCTTTATGAAATATTTTCCCTCGTCTCATAAATCATCTTGGCACTTCAGCTGATGTTTTAACTCTCTCTCCCTCCTTCACTCCCTCCCCCCGCTTCCCTGGGTGTGCGAAAGGGCGGCTCGGCGAAGCCCGCGGTGCGCTGAGCTCTTGCTGCCCAGACTCCAGGTACCTCCGGGCTGTCTGCAGCCCCGGACGCCCAGGAGAAGGGACGTAGACTCTTGCCCCTGTCCCTCTGGCTGAAGCCTGGGCGGCAGACAAGGATCCTCGGCCGCACCACCTGACTCAGCCCAATTCAGCCTGACTCCCGGGCATCTCAACACCTGGTTTTTAGGGTGCCCTTACTCCTGGGGTGGGTCTCAGGCGAGGCTCAGACCGCACAGGGTTCTGAGTCTCCCACTCCTTAGGAGGCTGGGTCCTCTGGGATGCTGACATTTGCCCTCCCTTCTGGGTCGTCCTGAGACCGGTCTGCTTAATCCATCTGTGGAGTAACTTCTAGGAGAAAAGAAAACTCTCCCCATCCGCCCCCCACACAAACGCACACACACCCAGCCTGTGCCCCCACTTTCCTTGGGCGTTGGAGCAGGTTCCTAGGGCGGGAGGTTGAAGGCGCAGGGTCCAGCGCGGAAGGTCAGTCTTTTCCTCTCAAAGCCTGCAGATGGCGCTCCCGGGTTTTCTTTGGCCCCACAACCCCACGAACACGCACTAACTTCGAGTGGAGAGCGAAAAAGGAACAGTTCCCGCTGCCTAAACGGAACAGCTTCCAGACCTGGGAACAAGGGGCTCTCAGGTGGTATTAGTTGATACAGCTTTGGGCTTCCTTTGGGCAGGTAATTAACCCAGATGGGAAGTGGCCAGCTTTGAAGAAGGGTGCTTATTGAGAGGAGCTTGGAACTAAAGAAGCCCTTGTCAGAGGTGCCCATATATTGGTCATCCAGTGAGTTAAGTCTTGGGAAATCTGAACTATTGGAGGAGCAAGACTGTGGGTAGAGTTTGCCCCCTCCACACATAGATTCCGATTTTTCTAGAGCCGAATAGATATATCCCTGTGTTACACATACTATGACGCATGAGTGTGGACAACAGGCATTTCCACATATTGGGAGAGAGGGGTTTTCACATTTTGTAAAGAAGGGGACTGACCACACAAAAAGTGTGCTGAGTACTCACACACCTGTCTTTCATTTGCACCCTCTCAAGAGGGAATACCCTTCCATGATAGTCCAGTTCCCAGGCAGCCCCTGAGAGCCCTGGCATTACCCTGCACCTGAGACACTCTTCCCAGCACTACATTAGCTGGACACTCATGCTCCTGCAGGGCCAGCCCTGTGGCAGCTTCCTCCTTAGCTCCAGCCTGCTCCTGGGTGGAGAAAGTCAGAGAGCAATGCTCCCTGGTGACTTAGAACCTCTGTTTGCCAGGGCTCTGCCTTCTCCTAGGCCTGTAAGATGAAGGGCTGGCCTGCAGATTTCTCTCCAGTCACTGGCCTCTCCCTCTGAGTCCCCCTTTCCTGTTCTTCTTTTTCTTCTTCTATAGTCTCGGGGGGGGGGCAAGAAAAGAAAAAGGAAGAAAGAAGAGGAAAGGGGGAAAGAAAGAAAACAACCCAACCCCAAACACAACGCGGGCTCCGACCTGTCAGGGTTGGTTGCTTTTCCCGTCTGCCTCTAAATGAACCTTTTCTCTCTGGTGTTTTCAAAGCGGCCCTTCCACCCCCCCAACCTAGGGGGCATTTACACTTCAAACAAGGCGCCCGCCTCCCTGCGGAAATTTAAAGGCAAATAAACTTTTGGGGAGTTGCTCTGATACCCATCTCGGGATTTGCTTCATTAGCCGCCTCTGTGCATCTGATCTGCCCAATAAATCTTCCTTGTGGATCTCGGCTCCTTCGCCTTCTCCGCTCCCTTCCCTGCCGGGCTCGCCTGGCGCCGGGCGGCCCCCACTCTTGCCTCCTCCCTCTCAGCCGAGCTTGGGTCGGCAGGTTCTTTGGCTGGGTGTAAGTGTCCACCAGGCGGTGGCCCGCCATAAGCACCCTCCTCGAGTGTACCTATGCGTAGACGCCCCAAGCTAACCGTGGTTCGCATCCTCCCCCCGCCCCCCAGTTCTCAAGTGTGTTTTTGGGCAGGCTGTGCAGAAGCGAAGTGCAGGTGTAGACCCCTCCGCTGGTCCCGCTTGTACCCGCTCCTTCTCCGACCCTTCTGCTCCTTTTCCAGTTACTCATTCCGTGGCCCAGCTCTGCCCCGGCGAGAAAAGAGGCGTGGCTGCCTCCACTCTGTCCACAGGGTGCTGACACAGAGCCCTGGAGCAGGCCTCCAGCAGTTAGGGAAAGGCGTCTGGGGGAGGGGGGTCCGGGCCGTGCCCCTCCCCCGAGGCCCGGGCCTTCCTTCCTCCTTCCACCTCCTGGGGAGCAGCAAGGGGAGCTCGGGCCAGGGCTCTGAGAAAGGGGATTAGAAATTCCGAAATTAAATGTATCTCCCCAGGAAATGCTCCCCACAGCGCGGACCAAATTAAACGCATTAAAGTTCAGGGGGGAAAAGCTGTTTAGAATCAAGGGGGAAAAAAACTAGTCCGAAGGGAAGAGAAGCAGAGACTGAAAGAGACTAGGGTAGAGCTGAGCAGCTGCTTCGCAGCCGAGCTCCTCTTCTGGATTATACCCAGTTTTGGAAGTCATCCCCACCAACAACAAAAAGAAAAGACAAGAAAAAAAGAAAGAAAGAAAAGGAAAGGAAAGAAAAAAGTTCTTCTGATAACCAAACTCGGGGACTGACGCCCTCGGTCCACTCGCTCTCCAGGTTCCGGCGCACCCTGGAGCGCATACCCAGGCGGCTGGCGCACGCACCCGGCCCCCTCTACTGCCCGGCCAGCCCGGCTCCCGCCCGGCCCTTTCCCGTCCTCCTCCCCATTCTCTCCCCGCCCCTCCCCCTGCCTAGCCCTCTGGTCACGTTGGAGGATGGGTTTTTTTTTTTTTTTTTTTGGAAGAGCTTCTGGTACAATATGGAGCACCATGGGCTGCAATTTCACACTCCACAGCACATTCCCCCTAAAGCTACTTTCTTTTTTTTTCATCTAAGACCCCCTAATTTCTGCTTCCTCGCTCTCTCCTTGTTGCCTCCCTCCCTCCTGCTTTTACTCTTCTTTCCCCGCTTTTGTTCCCAATATTTGGGCACCCCGCGTGAAGCCCGGGGGGCCTGACTCCCGCCTGGCCCCGCCCTCCCGGTCTGTTGGTCCTGTGGAGGCCTGGCGCACGTGCTGGGCCTTTATCCTCCCTGGCCCCTCCTCCGTTAACCCCACTTCCCCTCCTGAGAGGTCCTTGCATCAGCCCGTCCCTTCGCAGCCCCTTTGAGGGGCGACGACAATGCAAGCCACTTGGCCACCAAAACGGCCTCTTAGCGGCACGGGTCAGCCAGGTGGCTGCCGCCTGTGGGCCACCGGACTAGGGGACTGAAAAATAAGCCAAGAGAAATCAACCAGCAGGTCCACAGGGTAGGAGTGGAGGACGCTGAGCAAAGAGAAAATAGATTGGGGGAGGGTTCAATGAGGCCCTGGTGCTCCTGGCTCAGACCTGGACACAGCCTGTCCCCCCTCCCCAGACACCCATGGACCTCTGCACAGCTAAAGGGGCCACTCACTCTACAACCCACAGGAAGGAGCAGCTGCCACTACATGCATAATCCCTTTGCTTCTTTAGGCCTCAGTTATCTCACCTGTAAAATGGGGATATTATTTTACCCGTCTTATCTATTCTATGGACCTAACCAAGAGGCATTTTGAAAAACAAACATTTCTATAGCCCAGCTTTCTGAACCCTTGACTTTCCTCAAAGAGGAAAGGGGAGAATCTGAGCACTTAGGCAGGGTAGGGAGGAGGTGTTTTCCATCCAACTCCTATCCTATAAAGGTTATTGGGGATTCCTTGCTACAGCCCCTTCCTGTGTTCCTACCTTTTAGGATCCCCCCCTTCACTTTTGACTATACCACGCCCCATCCAGGTTTATCACTCCTCTCTCTCCCTCTTGCCACTCCTCCATTCCCACATCCTGCACACACACACACACACACACACACACACACACACTCCCACCAGTGCAGCTGCTGGAGGATCAGTTAAATTCCTCACGCACACCCCCAGCAGCCAGGTTAATTGTGGCCTCAGGCTCAGTTCCCTACGTCCAGTCCGCCAAAACCGTTGGGAGGAGCTGGCCCATTGACTGAGAGGCAGGGAAGGAAATCCCCGTCGGGTCCGGTTCCAAACAAAGAGAGTTGGTCCTCCCAGAACCTGCAGTCAACTTGCTAAAGCCAGAGCTGAAATGAGCCGGTGGGGAGAGGCCAGACTGAGGGGAGACAAAAAGGCGGGAGAGAGGAGGGGAAGAAAAAGGAACTGAGGGTAACAGGGAGGCATCTGTCTCTGATAGGCCTGGAGAGGCCGGTATGCGCAAAGCCAAAGTCTCCACCAGGCCAGCTGCCCTCTTGCCTCCTGCCCGACCAGGGTGCGAGCAGAGAGAGGCCAAGCGCTGGTGAAGTAATGATTAACCCTCTTCTCGGCCCTGCCGAGCCCACGGCCTGACCTGGTTGTAGTCGAAAGATATGGAGAGGGCGGACCCGGGGCGTCCCCAGCACTACCCGATACCGCGACCGCGACGTTGGGGACTGCGGAAGGAGGGTACAAGCGGCATTAAGACGCAGCCGAAAGGGAACTGAAAGCAGGGCAAAAGGAGTGCAACTCCAGACGCCTGGAAACCTGGGAAAGTGCAATAGCCATAGCCCAGACACAGGGAAAGCAAGGGGCCAAACGCAGGGCAGTGCGCTCAGCTTCGCGGCGCTGAGGAGTAGTTGGAGAGGGGCGGGAGGACCCGGGCTGAGTTTCCCTGGAGTTGCTAGCAGACACCAAATCTGCTGTCTCGGATCCGTCGGCAGCGCGCCCGCCCTCCCTTCCTCCTCTCCCAGCAGCTGTGTGGATGTGAGGAGCAGGCGGAGAGCGCACCAGAGCCGGGAGCGGGTAAGGCAGAGGGAGCCCCACCAGCTAGACAGGGAGGCCGGTCGAAGGGCAGGGCCGCCCAGACGGGGGACAGGCTGCGAGGTGGCTGGAGACAAAGGACTAAAGCCGAGCGGCGAGGGGACAAGGGGGCAAGAGGGACTGGCTGGAAATGAGAGAGGCCCAAGGAAAGGGGGTATCTTAGAGGAAGGGCCAAGGTTTGTATATTCCTGTGTACTTCGCTCAAGCCCAGCCCGGAACCGGGACGCTCCTGGGGTTCTTGAGCTGTCGCCCAGTGGCCTGGGGTCGGAGAAAGGGTTGTTGCCAGGAGTTGCCGCAGCTGCGGGGCCGTGTAAGTGTTCGTAAGTGTGCGCGAGTGTGTGTGTGCCTGCGCACTAGACGGTTTAGACAGGCGGGGAAAGGGTAGGGAGGGGAGGGTTAGACCCCTGCTCCCAGCGACTGCAAGTCTTTGCCCTCCACCTCCTCAGGCAGGCCGGAGCCTTTTATTCCCCACACTTGAAACAAAAGGCCTGAACCGCATCCCTCAGGAGTCAGGGCAAGATTTCTTTGTGGGGGGAGCTTTGGTTTGAGACTGTAAGGGTCACCTGCGTCCAGAATTCCCTTAACTTTCTGTAACTGTTCCTAGAGAAGAAAAGTTGCAAAGTAAATCTGGGAGAGAAGGAGGCCCAGGCCCAAGGGTGGGGTCTAGACCCGCAGTTAACGAATACATTGAAGAAACTAACGAATGGAGGGGGGAAGACCCTTTCCATTTCTAAATCAATTAAGGGTAATTTCTGATGTGTCTCCTTGGGGGCAGAGTGGCTCTTGGTGAGGGGATCATGTGAGTGTGTTTGAGTATTGTGGGGGGGGTGTAAAAAGTATGTGAGGGGTGGCCAAGGGTGTTTAGGCGAACAGCTGTGTTCCAGGAGGGGCTGAGATAGAAGCTCTGGACCCAGATCCAGCACCTCCCCCTCCTCCCTCTGCCCTCAGCCCAGGCTGCTACGAGGCCAAGGCCTCCGCAGTCTCTTCCAGCGGGGCCGCCAATCAATCCTCCAGGTCAACATAGCAATTAATAACGGGGTGAGGAGGCCTGGCAAAAGAGGGCGGGGAGGCATCAGGCTGTGTCTCCCCCAGGCTCTGTGGACCGGGCCGCCCGACCAGGGAGAAGGAGGGGTCTCCGAGAGCAGACAGAAACCTGGGAACTCAGTGTAAGCCAGGGAGTGGGCCCGGGACCCCAGGAGGGAGAGGCAGGGGATTAGTATGGGAGCCCGAGAGCCGCTGGGACAGGCCAGTGGAGGAAGAGGGAGGACATAAATAAACGTCTTCTTTTTATGGTTTGGGGGTATAGACTGCGATGGCTGAAGACCACAATTGTCCTAGATGCTGATTCTCCCTCTTTCCCCCTTCCCTCGCTCTTCCCGATGGTTTCCGCTGCTTAGAAACAGGCTCAGCGAGACTAAATCAAACCCGCATGCTCCGCAAACCCGGCTGCGGCGCTTCTGCCGGGCGTCCGGCAGGCACACTCGCTTGCGCGTGTCTGTCCTTGTCGTTTTGAGCTCGCAGGATGGGGCCAAAAAGAGCACAGAAGCCGTCCGGGGGACGCAGGGCCCCCAGAGAGTTGTGCCCCGGCCAGACCGGGCTCTGGAAAAGATGAGGGCAGGGGAGCGGGAGGAGGCTGTGAAAAGAGAAGGAGGAAAGGCGGCGGGGAGGCCCAGCTTTATGTGGGCGCTTGGACTGAATCAGCCGTTTTCTCCTCCCTGACGCTGCCCTGCCTCCTGCCCAGCTTCGCAGCTCCTTCCCATCTTTGCCTGAGCTGCGCCTGCCAGGAGTGTGCGCCCCGCACGGAGAAAGGAGGGTAGGGAACGCGAGTGCGGTACGCAGCCTGTGCACCGCGCCGCTGTGCCACACGCCGGGGGAACAGCGAGCCTGCCCGGCCAGGCACTGGTAAGCGCAGGCGCCCCTGAGTATGTGGGAAGCGCCCTGGTCTCTCCTGAAGTATCCCAGGCAATTTGGGATGAGGACCCTGACAAGTGCGCAGGATGGCCCCTCAACGCTCTGCTTCCTCCTTCCTGAGGCTCTGGGGAGGAGACCTGGACTCGGCAGCTGGGAGGCTTGCAGGGACCTGGAAGCCAGTCCACGCACATCAGGCCTGCAAGGCAGGGTGAGCCACCATCAGGAGCCTGAGAAACGGAATAGAGAAAGAAGGAGGGGCAGGGGCAGGAGGCACCAGGAGGCAAAATAGATTCAGAGAGAGTGAGGGAGAGAAAAGCCCTGCACAGGAGAGGAAGAAAGGGGGAGAGAAGTTCCCAGGAAGGCCCAGCCATTAGGTCTGTCCTTGGGCTGCATATTTATACGGTCGAGGGGGTGCACAGATGGGCTCTCAATTGAATTCCATCTTCAACACCATCAGAGATTGATTTTGTACTCGCTTTTAATTTTGCCATAATTAATTAGATCATTACAACTGTTTGCTATTGATCTCCCTACTTAAACCTCTGGTGCGGAGGGTCTGCCCAGAGCCCTAAAAGCCCAGGAGGCCAGAGTTGACACTCCTGAGGGCCCAGGTTCTCCAGTGGAAACAAGACTTGGGAGGGGAATGGGGACAGTCCAG
>PVJS01010648.1:0-12500 GCA_004027185.1 Glis glis | reverse complement strand
GATTTCAAGCCCAGGAGAGAGAGAGAGAGAGAGAGAGAGAGAGAGACCGACCCCAACCAGGGGCAGTCTGATGGACAAAGGCAGAGAAGCAAAGGACAGAAGAGGATAGGGAGGGAAAGAAGGAAGGAAGGAAAGAAGGAAGATAATTGAAATAAGGAAAAATGGGAGGAGAGAATGAGAAAAGGAAATATACAGAGGAAAGGAGAGAGAAAAAAGAAGGAATGAGAAAAAAAATAATGCAGAGGAGCAAGCCCCAGGGAGCTCCCCGCCCCCGCAGCCGGCCCTGCCCCAGCCCCACCCTCCCCTGGCCTGGAGTAGGCACCGGCAGGCTGCTGAGCGGAGGCAGGAAGCCGAATGTCTCAGTGATGTGTTTATCCCCTAATCAGTTCATTAGTTATAAACAACATGACATTAGAAGTTAGGAGGCAGTTGATATTAATTTTTATTTAACTAGTTGATGTTTAATCCGTCACGCCAGGCTGGGTAGCAGCGAGAAAGATCTTCCTGACACAAAACCAGTTAGAACTTCATAAGGCGCAATCAGTGTCCGCGCATTGAAACAAACAAGAGAGAAGAGAGATTCAGCCGCAGCCCCGCCAGAGATGGAGACTGCGTGGCGGGCGGGAGAGACCTAACCCAGGGCGAGGGCTAGGCGAAAATAAGCTGGGAAGACTGAGAGCCCCCAGAGGACGGCTTGGCAGGGCCTGGCAGCCCTGAAACCCCGCTCCAAACCCAGCAGGGCCCGACCTACGTAACAGTCGGCGGCACCCTGGGAAGGTCGGGCCAGCAGCCAGGGCCCTGTCGCTCCAACCACCAGCGCCTTTGGGCACGGAATGAGTCCAGTGCGCGGCGTCCTGGCGGGTGGCCAGGTGCTACTGTCCCAGCAAGGCGAGCCCCGACTTTCCGAAATTCTTTCCTCTCCCAGTTCTGGAGGCTGAGAACCTCCTCCTTGCTTCAGAAGAGCAGGCTGGGCGAGAGAAAGGAGGAAAAGACAAGGAGTTTGTGCCTAGCGGCTCAAGTTTAACAAAGTTTGCAGCGGCCAAACACACCCCAAACAGGGAGTGTGCACGGTTGGGCTCAGGAGTGCTGGCAATTGTGAAGAGGGAAGAAGTAAGGGACAATGGGGTTTCTATGGGTCCGAGAGGGCTTTCCCCCTGTGCTTTCACAAGCGTCCCTGCAAGCCAGGTTTGGAGCAGGGAACAGGCTGTGTCTGTCGCGGGCTCTTCAGGGTAGCCGTACCTGCGGCAAGTCTGAAGTCCCCGGCTGGCCTGGGTTAAGCTCCCCCTTTCAACTCCGCCCCCAAGCACGAGCGCTTGGCTTTTTCCATCTTCACTCCCGGCACCCGCTGGGCACTGGCTTGGTCACGGCTTCGTGCGCAAGCAGGGGTGGGGGGCCCCGCTGTAGTTTTCCGCTGTCGCGTAGGACACTGTTTGGAGGGGTAGCGGCATCCTCGCCTACGCGCAGACTCAAGCCGAGCATCTCACCGTTTGCATGTTAATCTGCCTCCACCGCGAAAAGGAAATCGCTGAAATTCCGAAGAAAATTGCCTCTTGCCAGCAGTTAATAGTTAACTCAGACAAGAAAGTTCCCAGGGAAGGGCGAAAGCCAGGGCGAGAGGCGCAGGGGAGGCGTCCGGGTAGGGCCGCGGTCCACCCCGGCCTCTCGCCCAGCCAGTCGCGCTGGGCCCGGCGCGTCCCCCACCCCATAATTAGCATCGTTTAGATCACAAAACCCTTCCTGGGAGAAATCTGTTCCCTCGTTCCGGGGCTCGGTTCAGCACCTGATTCCGCCGGGTGAGGCGAATAAATCACCACGACGGCGGGGGGGCCGGACCCAAGCCCGCCAGACGGGGGCCGCTGGGGGAACGAAAAAGTGAGAAAGAGGCGGAAGAGCCAGGAAGACGATGCAGGGAGACCGCGCAGCCCTAGCCCAGGGACAGTGAAAGACCGGGAAGGGAGACCCAAAGCAAGACAGGGACCAGAGGCAGAGAAGAGGCCAAAATAGAAGAGGAAGATTCTGAAAGAGACGGACCCAAGAAAGGCAGATAGAGAATGAGAAAGAAAAGCGAACGAAAAGAAAGGGAAAACGAGGAGGGGAAAGACAAGTTAGAGAAGAAGAAAGAGCGAGGAGGGAGATTAAGAAGGAGGGGGCAAGCGCATAAAGAAAATAAAAGAAAACCAATGAGCAAGTGCTTTTGTTTATCTGCAAAAACTCCCCGGGGAAGCGCGGCAGGGAAAGCGCGCCCCGCGGCGGCCGGGGCTCTCGCAGTGGCCTCGGGTCTGGGAGGCCGGGTCTGGGAGGCCGGGGCTGGGAGCTCCGCCTGCGCGCCCCAGGCTCTACCCGGTCCCACGCAGCAATGGACTTGGAGTTGAAGTTCCAGGGCGCGGGGCGCAGGGGGCCATCTGCCCCTGGAAGGGGTGGTGTTTGTACGTGGGATGTCATCCTGGGTCCACAGAGGGGGAAGGGACGGGTAGCTAAAAGGCGCGCAGCTCTTTCTGGGGCACGCATTGGGTGTCTTGGGACTTTCTGTCCCGGGGTGAAGGGCGAGGGGGCGGGTAGTTCAGACCCCCAGTGTCCCCGCAGCTCGGACACCCCACTCTCCAGCAGGTGCTCGGAGAGCACCCTCCTCGAGAATCCCCAGCGCCCCAGGCCGGCGCGTCCGGTCGCCGCGGTGAGAAGAAAGTAACGCAGCGAGAACCGCGACCCGGCGCCAGCGGAGGGCGCATTTCCTGAGCAGCCTCCCCGCGGCCGCGGAGAGACGCACGCAGATGCCACCTGCTCCCCCGGCCAGGGCCTGCGCTGGCCAAAGGGTGGGAGGAGGGAAGGAAAGTAGAGAAGAAAACGGGGAGGGGCGGGAACGGTGCAGAAAAGAGGGACGAAAAACGGAAATTTGTGCTGGAGGGAACGGGAGGTGGGGGGGCGTAGGCATGTCCTCTCTCTGCTCTTGCGAGGTCTCTGCTTGAAGAGGGGTGGGAGTGCACCCTTCCCTGGCCTCAGCCCCTGTGATTTGGCGTCCCCAGGACTCCACGCTGAAAACAGACCCTAGCAGGGTCCCTGGAGGCTTCGGTGTGCGTGGGACCAAGGGTAAGGGCAGGAAGGCTTCCCTACCCGCCTTGGGATGACACATGCCCAGAAAATGTTCAGCCTTTGAGACTTCTGGGTCGTTGTGGTCCAACCCACTCCTCTCCTCCTCCCCTCTCCTGCCCCTCCCTAGGCTGGATTATCCACAGAGCTGGAGTGAAAATAGTCCCCCAGGAAGGAGATGGACACTTAGTTTCCACTTCTAAACTGAGGCGGGGGGGGGGCAACTGATGCCTAAACCAGAATTCTTTAGGCCAGGGAGACACAGGAGGCAGCATTTGAGCTGGGCAGTAAACCTGGGTCTGCACTGCGCTGGGCGCTGTGGTTTTAGAGGTGAATTCCACACTGGCCCTCTTTTCAAGGAGGACATTACCTGGTGGCAAGAAGAAACTTCGGAAAGTGTCCAGATGTCGGTTGTAAGGGTGATTGGGATGTAGGAAAAGACAATTGGGGGTGTCAGGGAACACTTGATAAAGGGGATGGGGTCTTGAAAAATGATCAGATGTGGCCAAGCATGTCTGTAATCCTGGTACTTGGGAGGCTGAGGCAGGAGGATCCCAGGTTTGAAGCCAGCGTCAGCAACTTAGCAAGGCCCTCAGCAACTTAGTGAGGCTCTCAGCAACTTAGTGAGACCCTGTTTCAACATAAAAAATAGGGCTGGGGGTGTAGCTTGGAGGTAGAATCCCCTGGTTCAATCCCCAGCACCCCCCCAACACACACAGATTAGATGCACCCTAAATGCAGGGTAAGTGGGTGACATTCCTACGCAGAAGCATCAGAGAAAAGGCATGGGGAGGGGCAGCAGCCACCCAGTTGGGGAACTGAAAAAGATTTTATGAAGCCAATATGAGGGTTAGGGTGCAGCAAGGACTAAGGCAGGGGGATAAGCAGGGCCTAGATGGAGGAGACTTTTGCTAAGGAGTTTTGATTTTTCTCCTTTTGTCCATGGGATGCCATTGAGGAATTTTAAACAGGGGAGTGAAAAGATGTGGAGAGGAAAGGCCATTCTGGAGGTTTGCACAATGGGCTGGAGGTACAGAAAGCCACAGAGACTGGGTATGGGCAAGTTGCAAGGAAAGAGGTGACATCTCAAAGCAAAACAATACTTGGGAGGCTGATACAGGAGTATTCCAAGTTTGAGGCCAGCCTCAGCAATTTACTGAGACCCTATCTCAAAATAAAAAATGAAAAGGACTGGGGTATAGCTCTGTTGGAGAGTGCCCCTGGGATAAGTCCCCAGTACCCCTACCCCACACAAATGCAAAACAATCTGAGGGAGATAGAAAAGAGAGGCTAGAAATGAGAGGTAGAGGCAGGATGGTGTGTGTGTGTGTGTGTGTGTGTGTGTGTTAAGTTAAGGTCCACTTAGGTTTCTGGGTAACTTTCAACTGTGACCCTTTCCCTGCACCCTCTACCCCTCTCCCCTTGCAAACCCTCCCCTCTAGTGGCTGAAGTAAAAATCCATGTATCATGTCAGGACAAGACTTCTCTCCCCATCTCCTGCACCTTTGCCCAGGCAGTCTAATAGAACAATGTACACTCCAGAAGAGGACAACTCCTCACTGATCCCAGGACATTAGCACGAGTGGGGAGAATAGAGCCAGTAGTCCGGAGGTAGACTCCACCTTTCTCAGATCAGAAATGTATCAGCTGTTCAACCACAGGTGAATTACCCCCTGCCAACACGCTGTCCCTAAATGTTCACATCTATTAAGTGGGGACAATGACTTCTGCCTTAAAGAATTGTTGGGTGGGCTGAATACGTTTGGCACATGGATGTTCTACCTTGCTAGTTCATTCCCTACCCCCACCCCAGCCATGGACTTCGTGCACTGGTTAAGCACTGTCTCCTGCACAGGCTTAGGATGCCAGGGCACAAACAGTAGTAATACAGAAATGCTCTAGAGAAGTTGTCAATCTAGAGGGAAGGCCTTGTGCCCTACAGGGGCAAGTTAGTGATGAAAACAACAAAAACCACTAACATGACTGAGGGCTCACTGCATGTCGGGTAATTTTCTGAGTGCTTTATATCTAATAATTAATTTAATCTTTACCTACTATTATTGGTCCCATTTTACAGATGAGGAAACTAAGGCGCAAGGAGTTTTAGTAACTCTTCCTCAATCTTACAGTGAGCAGGTGGCAAAGGTGGGTTCAGAACCTACTCTCTCTCTCTCTCTCTTTTTAAATATTTATTTCTTTATTTATTTTGGTACCGGGGATTGAACCCAGAGTCATTCTACCTCTGAGCTGCATCCCCAGCCCTTTTTATTTTGAAATGAGGTCTCACTAAGTTGCTGAGGCTGTCCTAGAACCTGCAATCCTTCTGTCTCAGCCTCCCAAGTATTGGAATTCAGGAATGTACCACCATGCCAGGCTAACCTACTCTCTTAAGCATATGCTATGCTAGAAATTTTGGGTCCTCAAAGAGAAGGCAGAGGGGAGGAACCTATTCTGGCTGTGGCTGAGAGGGCTCTTTAAGGGTTTCCATTTGGTGAAACCCAGGAGCTACCCTCCCCTCTCCCTTTCAGATCCTTATACCAGTCCCCTTCCGCACCTCCCTGCTCTTCTCTCTTCTCTGTCCAGAGCCCCTATATCTGGGAACTCAGAACTGTCTCCTGTGGTCAGACCAGCCAAAAGAAGAGTGGGAGGCTACAGGGCCACCCAGCTGTCATCCAGCCCTTCAGGATGCTCAGAGCCCACATCCCAAGACCTGTTCTTTGTTAGGAGAGTAACCCTGTCCACCTCTGAGGTGCCCTCAGGCTTCTCCAGCCTCCAGGTTTGCAGCCTCCATATGGGGAGGTTCCCCTTCCTGTCCCATCCCAGCTGGGCTCAATCTCTGATCAGGCTTCCGCAGGGGGCCTGATACTGAACACCAGTCACAGTCCAGAACCCCTGGACTGATCCTGCTGCACCACAGGCAGACCTGACCTGGGTGACCCCCTGCAGATTCCCTGTAAGATTGGCCAAAGTAGGAACTGTAGAGGAGCACAGAGGACCCCACTGAGGAGCCCATTTTTTATTACAGGCTCCCCTGCGACCACCCTCAGAACTGACCTCTCTGAGGCCAGAGGACTGCCCCCCCCTGCACCTACTATATCCTAGAACTGTCCCAGAAGCCTTCCTTTCTCTAGGCCCCAAGAGGTCTTTCTTTCTCCCCCTTGGACAGGAGTTGCCTTTGCCAAAAGACAGACACTAAAGAAGCTCTGGAATGATCCAGGTCTCTAGAGACCATCACTGACTTCCCTCAACCCATCCAGGTAGAATGAGGCAGGGATGAATATATGCATATGGAGAGGAGGGGCCTCGGCCTTTGTTTTTGGGCAGGGTCCCATTTCCTAGTGGATTTTAACCATTTTCCAGACAAATGCACTGAATGGCCTTTTCCATATGTCCTTCGAGTTCTTTAAAATAATCAGATGTTATTCTCAAAGTGCGAGCACCATGGAGTAAAATCATTTATGAACTCCTCTTAGCTTCCAAGGTTCTAAGCTTGCAGCTCAGTCTTTTGAAAATCTTCCCCTAAAGATGGACAGGGTATTAGGCAATAGGCCAAATCATTCAGAACAGACACTGGGGAGGAAGGTGACTGGGTGGATGTACATTAGAGATAGGAGGTTTCTCTCTTGCT
This sequence comes from Glis glis, assembly GCA_004027185.1. Taxonomy (NCBI): domain Eukaryota; kingdom Metazoa; phylum Chordata; class Mammalia; order Rodentia; family Gliridae; genus Glis; species Glis glis. The sequence continues at coordinate 5,788 of PVJS01010648.1, read as the reverse complement.
CTCGGTTTTCCAGCTCTTCCTGCTGAAGAAAAACGTTGTGTATATTACAGTGGGGGTGTGGCCTGCAGCAGCCCAGAAGTAAATATATTCCCTCCCAGGGACAAGTTACTTCTTTAAATGGTAGTTTCCTCATCTGAGAAGTGGGAAGCCTCATCTCTTCTGCATGAGGAAAATTAAAGCCTTAAAGCAGCCTAGCGTGTTGTGCATGCCTGTAATCCCAGTACTTGGGAGACTGAGATATGAAGATTGCAGGTTCGAAGACAGCCTCACCAAGTAGTTAGGCTCATCAACCTGAGAGACCCTGTTTCAAAATAAAAATAAAATAGGGCTGAGGTATAGCTGGGAAGTAGAATGCCCCTGGGTTCAATCCCCAGTAAAACACACACACACACACACACACACACACACACACACACACACACACAGCCTAAAAGCGCCCAACACAGTGCATGGCACACAATAGGGCCCCATAAATGTCACTGCCGTGATCATATGCCTTTCAAGGAGCCCGCACGGCACCAGTCACAGGCTCAGGTTCAGGGGCACTCCTACACACCTGTGGGAGCTGGGAGCAGGAAGCACACGCTTTCTGGGGCTGAGCCGCGCCTTGGGACCTGGGGCCGCGTACCCGCGGGCCTCCCGGCACGGAGCTCAAGGCTCAGCTGCGCAGGTGCAGGCCAGGACTGCAGGTGAGATCTCGGGGTCGGCTGGACGCAGGTTGAGGGATGCGGAATGAGCGCCTGAGGACGCTGCCGGCCGTGGCGAGCGTCGCAAGCGGGCCTGGCCGCCGCCTCCAGGGAGCCCGCCGGGCTTGGAGCTGCCCCGGGGCCCCGCGCGTCCTCCGCGCTCCGAGCGCTGCTCACCCGCGGCCTGGGCTGCCCCGCCCGCCGAGCACCGGCGCTCGATTAATAATCATAAACCCCCCGCTCACCCTCCTCTTAAAATTAATAACTCTGTAATTAGAGTCATTTCAGAAGCCTCCTGAGCTGCCGAGGCCGGCCGGGCCGCCGGCCGCCCCGCACGGTGGGCAGGAGGGAGGAGGAGGCCGGGCGCGGCGGCCGCGGCATCTGCAGGTACACAATGAGAATTAAAATCGCTCTCAACAATCCAATACACTTTTTATCAGCCATCTATCTGAGAGCCGGGCCCATTCATCATCCGAGGCATTCTCCCTGAAAACAAGACCCATTCAGATTTTATACAAATTATCATATTTATCATCGTCTCCAACTCCGGAGTAACATCTCCGCAAAGTGTCTGCCGTCTCCCCGGGGAGCCGCGCGGCTCGGAGCGCCCGAGCGCCCGCCCGGCAATTCCCCCCCTTACCGCCTCGGCTCCCCTCCCCCCAGCGGGGCCCCTGCGTGGCCTTTGATGGCGCCTCGGCTTCCCCACGCTCCTTTCCCCCACCTCCAGGTCCACCAGCCTCTCTCCCTCGCTCCCTCTCTCTCCCTTTCCATCCCTCTCTCCCTGCTCCAAGGCCTGGTTGGGTCTTCCCTGTCTTTCTCTAGGTCTCCATCTCTGCTTGTCTCTCTGGCTCTTTCTCCCCACGTCGCATCTCCTATTCTCCTGCCAGAACCAACAAGCTAGAATTTGGGGCTAAACAGCTTGTTGTGTATATTAGGGTGGGGGTGTGGCCTGCAGCACCCCAAAAGTAAATGTATCCCCTCCCAGCTGCAAGTTACTTCTCTAAGCATTCATTTCCTTGTCTGAGAAGTGGGAAGCCTCATCTCTGTTGCATGGCGAAATCAAAGCCTTAAAGTGCTCCTCACAGTGCATCCCCTCATGGACTGTGGAGGTTTCCCAAAGTGGGGCTCCCCAGTTGATTAGAGGGGTCCTCTTGAAGCCCATATCCAGGAGTCTGAGGAAATTCAGGAGCAGGGCCACATGAGAGACATGTCCATGCCCATCACACACTACAGCTACATGTGACATACACTGTAAGGCCTCAGTAGAACCCCCCCCCCACACACACACACAGCCCTCCTAGTATACAGGCCCCTCACACCCCCATATACAGCCTTGATACTCACAGCCCCTCACTGCACTATGTACCCGCCATGCATAACCCCTAATGCACACACAGGCCCCCAACATGCGCACACCCCACTGCTCCCTAACTGTACCCATGCAGCCCTTTTCAAATACACCTGCCTCCCCAAATAGGGCACACAGTCCCCAGTGCACACACAGCTCCCTACCACACATGCGGTCCCCAGTAGGTACAGACACACAGATTCAAGAAGACAGGAATTCCACACAAGTGTGAAGATCTAACACTGTCTTCTCCTGTCTGCTTATCCAGTTTCTCCTGTCCCTCTTCTACCCTCCCTTCCTTCCTAACTTCCTTCCCTCCTCTCCCCCCCCCTTCCCTCTCCCTTTTGGCACTGGGGATTGAACCCAGGAGGATCCTATCCCCCCCCCTTTTATTTTGAACAGGGTCTTGCTAAATTGCTGAGGCTGGCCTCGAACCTGCGATCTTCCTGTCTCAGCTGCCCAAGTCCTGGGATTACAGGTGTGTGCAACCATGCCTGGCTCTCTCTGCACAACTTCCACCTTGGGTGTGGGAGTTTCCCTATACCCAGCTAGATCGAAGCTGCCATCCAGCTTCTGGAAGAGGCCTGTTTGCTCTGCTCTGACTCCCAGTGGTTAATGAGACTTCCCCCAGGTCAGACCTACAGAACTTGAGACATTTCAGAAGAACCTTTTATTCACTGAGGGGTGGGATAGGGGAGGGGCTCACAAAAAGGGACAGCAGGGATGTTCAGAACACAGGTTTCTGACTCAAACACTGAATGACTGCTTCCTTTCTAGGCCTCAGTCCTGAGGATGACCCTGCAACTCCCTGGAAGCAGCCACCCTCCAGCAGTATCCTGAGGTCCCTCTGTCCTGGGCGGCTCGCTCTCACTGTCCCCTCCAAGGCTGCCTCAGCGGGTGGAGGAGGCTGCAGTTGTATCTCCTGTGGGCTATTAGTTGACTCATTCCTTCCTTCCTTCCTTTACTCCTCAGTTGTTAATTCAAAAAACATTACTGAGTGCCTTCTCTGTGGTACCCCTGGGCTTGGCATGAGAATTACAGTAGTGGACAATAGCCAGTACCTGCTTCCTTGAAGATCCGTCTAGAACAGTGCAGCCTACGGAACTTCTGGGGATGGTGCACATGTCTATATCTGTACTCTACAATATGGTGGCCACTGGTCACACAAGGCTGTGGAGCATTGAAATGTGCCAAGTGGGACCGGGAAATCGATGTGTGTGTGTGTGTGTGTGTGTGTGTGTGTGTGGTGCTGGGGATTGAACCCAGGGACATTCTACTTCCAAGCTACACCCCCAGCCCTTTTTTTTTCTAAGTTTTTATTTGAAAACAGTGTCTCACAAATTTGCTGAGAGCTTCACTAAGTTGCTGAGGCCGGCTTCGAACCTGTCATCCTCATGTCTCAGCCTCTCAAGTATTGAGATTATAGGCATGGGCCATCACCACACCCAGCTATGCCAGCAAAGTTGATCATCATCATCATCATCTCCTCCTCCTCCTCCTCCTCTTCCTTCTGTATTGAATCCAGTGGCATTCTACCTCCAGGCTACACTCACAGCCCCCCCCCTTGTGTGTGGGTGCTGGGGATTGAACTCGGGGGCACTACCACCAAGGCACACCCCCAGCCCTACTTTAATTTTTATTTGGAAACAGGGTCTCACTAGGTTGCTGAGATCCTTGCTAAGTTGCTTAGGCTGCTCAGCCCTTTTTAATTATTTATTTATTTATTTTTTTCGTGGTGCTGGGGATTGAACCCAGAGGCATTCTAGCTCCAAGATATATCCTCAGCCCTATTCTAAAAATTTTTTTTGTTTTGAAACAGGGTCTTGCTAGGTTGCTGAGTCTCAATAAATTGCTGAGGCTGGTCTTGAATCTGTGATCCTCCTGTCTCAGCCTCCCAAGTACTGGGATGATAGGTGTGTGCCACCATGCCTGGCCAGTCTCCATTTTAAAAAATAAGGACAGGATATATGTGAAGGAATTCTCTCCTTCCTTTTGGAACTGTGGAGGGTCTGTGAGTAAGGGACAAGGAAGGCAGTTCTGAGGCAACTGGAGAGGGAAGGCCTCTTTAGTTTAGTCTTTGTGGTATTGGGGATTGAAGCCAACACGGGCATGCTAAGCATGTTCTCTACCACTGGGCTCCACCCCTGGCCCTGGAGGCTTTTTTAAAGGAGATGATTCCTCAACTCTGGAGACATTTGCCATGCAGAAGTGGGAGCCAGGGAGGCCAAGTTGTCTAATTTTCTAAGGGCAGCCAGAATAAAAAAAAAATTTTTTTTTTTTAAATTCTGGAAACTAAGCAAAGTGCTTGCCTGGCATGTGCAAGACCCTAGATTGAAGCCCTGGTACTTCCCTCTCCCCCACACACACAAAGGAAAGAAAAGAAAAAGAAAAATCATATTAGAGCCGGGCGTGATGGCTTATAATCACAGGTTCTCAGCCAGCCTCAGCTACTTAGTGAGGCCCTCTGCAACTTAGTGAGACTCTGTTTCAAAATAAAGAATAAAAAATAGGGCTGGGGGTGTAGCTCGGAGGTAGAATGACCCTGGGTTCAATCCCCAGTACTGGAAAGAGAGAGAGAGAGAGAGAGAGAGAGAGAGAGAGAGAGAGAGATTTTAAAATTAAAAAAAAAACCTAACTGGACAGATGACCAAATGACATGTGTGCAAGGATAGTCACTGTGGATTTGTTTGCAGGTTAGGGGTAATCTAAGTGTCCACTATTATGAGTCTGGTTAAATGAATTAAAACAATTACTCAATGGACTAGTAGACAGCCTTAACCTAGAGGGAACTGACCCTTCATATACAGATATGGAAAGGTCTCCAAGGTAGGTTAAGAAGATATGGAATAATATGTAAAGTACTAGTCACATGAGAGAAAAGAGAGCACACATACATGTGCACACATTTGTACCCGCATGGCCTAGTTCTGGAATGATACATGAGGAACTGGAAACCGTGGTTGCCAGGAATGGAAGGATGGTGATTTTTAGCTGTATCTACTTTGGTATGTTTTGACTTTTGCATTAACTGTATCATTTACCTATTTGCAGTGCAGGCTGAGCAAACCTAGCTAAAAACCAGCTATGACTTTCGGGCCACATGTTTATAGACTCTGATGCTCATGGGGTATCCTTTGAAGTAGATGTTACTGATGATACAGATGAGGAGGCAGAAGCTCATTTGGATTAAAGTTTCGCCCCTGATCAAGCTTATACAACTGGTTTGTCGTGGAGTTTTGACTCTTACCCAGGTCCCCTGGTTCATGGGCCAGAGCACCACACTGCCTCTTCCCAGAGAGGGGAGGTCATCAATAACATTTATTGAAAACTTGTTATATGCCACATGCTGTGATAGATATTTCAGGTCACAGTTAATCCTCACAACTTTAAAAAGTAGATACCATTATTATCCCATTTTATAGATGAGGAATCTGAGGCAAAGAGTTTAATCACATTGCCCAGAATTACATTGGCTAGCAAGTAATAAGAGGTGAGAGCCTTACCTGGGTATTCTTTGGTTGGTTTTTTAAAGTTTTTTTTTTTTTTGGTACTGGGGATTGAACTCAGGGGTATTCTACCTCCGAGCTACACCCCCAGTCCTTCTTATTTTTTGTTTTGAAACAGGGTCTCACTAGGTTGCTGAGAGCCTCACTGAGGCTGTCCTTGAACCTGTGATCCTCCTGTCTCAGCATTCCAAGTACTGGGATTATAGGGTTGTGCCACCATGCCCCACTCTTATCTGGGTATTCTAACT
>PVJS01010647.1:0-47557 GCA_004027185.1 Glis glis | reverse complement strand
AACCCAGGGGCGTTCTACCTCCGCGCTATGGCCCCGGCCCTATTTTTTATACTTTATTTTGAAACCGGGTCTCACGAAGTTGCGGAGGGCCTCACTAAGGGGAGAGAGAGAGAGAGAAAGAGACAGGGAGAGAGAGAGAGAGAGAGAGAGAGAGAGAGAGTGCTGAGGCTGGCCGCGAACCCAGATCCTCTGGTCTCCGCCTCCCAAAGTACTGGGATTACAAGCGTGTGCCACCATGCCCGGTGCTCTTTGGTATTTTACATTGATATTGCACTGTAAGCTCACATGCCCTCCCCTTTATAATGATTTTAGGTCTTCCCCATTCTAAACTCTCAGTTTTTTTTTTTTTTTTTGGTACTGGAGATGGAACCCAAGGGTATTCTACCTCTGAGCAACAAACCCTGCTCTTTTCATTTTAAAATTTTGTTCTGGTCATCATTCTTATAGCTATAATCTAAAACACTGATCATATAACTTAGAGGAAAGAGGATTTATTTTCTTATGGGTTTGGGTTCAGTCCATGTGATGCCGAGGACAGCAGATCTCAGGGCATGGTGGTGGGAGGCGGAGAGAGGGGGAATGAGGGGGAGCACATGGGCTGTGCTCCTCACATGATGGAGACAAGAAGCAATTGAAAGAAGAGGGGCAGCAGGAACTGTTATAATCTCCAAGGCGGCATCCCCAGGGATCTGCCCCTCCAGACACACTGTACTGGCCCAGACCACATCCCATTATAATGGATTCATCCACTGCTGGATTACAACCCTCAAGGCTCGATTACACCACTCCAGACATTAATAAGTGAGCTTCTTAGGGGACATTTTATATCTAGCTGTAATAATTTTGAAACAGTCTCACTAAGATGCTGAAGGTCTCACTAAGTTTCTCAGGCTGGCCTAGAAGCTGCAGTCCTCCTCTCAGCCTCTCAAGTACTGGGATTACAGGCACGTGTCACCATGCCCAGTCCCCTAGCACTTTTTATTGTTTATTTTTGAAACAAGTTCTTGCTAAATTGCTGAAGGCCTCAATAAGTTGCTAAGACTTGCCTGGAACCTGTGATCTTCCTGTCTCAGCCTCCCAAGTACTGGGATTACAGGCATGCGCTACCATGCCTGGTTTACTCTCATGTTTTAATGTTCTCCTATTATAGTATAAAGGAGTGGTTCATCCTGAGAGCCATACTTATGCTGGTGTTCTGACACCCATCTTCTTTATCATGACATAAAGAAGTTGTGTTGTAAATGTTGATGCATATATTGACTGGTCCAAGGGAGCCTTTGACAGAGAATTTAACATATATATATATATATATATATATATATATATATATATTTATATAAATATATAAAATTATATATAAATGTATAAAACATATTTATATATTATTTATTATTATGTATTTATATATAATATGTAAATACAAATTTAAATAAATTATATATAAATATATATTTACAGAGTCAACTTGTATCAGTACATTAGTGAGAAGTGAAGATTTTACAAATTATATATATGGGAATAAAGGAATAAATAGCTTTGTGTCAAACATTGATTAGAGTAGAATTTCATTCAATAATCCCAGTACTTGGGAGTCTAAGACAGGAGAATCACAGGTCCAAGGCCAGCATGTGGTAACTTGGCAAGACTTTGTTTCAAAATAAAAAGGGACAGGGTTTAGGCTAAAAGTAGATTTCTGTTGAGTTCAATCCCCAGTACCACATTCATGTAAAAAAAAATGGTTCTCTTAATGAAGTCTTATTTTCTCTCCTGGATCCATTTAACCCCAACCTGCATCCAGATATGCTGGACTTCTTACAGTGCCTCAAATAGGTCACATCCTAACACTGGTGCAGGGCTTTGCAGGTGCCACATCCTCTGTTTATACTGTGCTGACTCATTCCATTCTACAGCTCCACTTCAATATGTCTACTTTTCCTTATAATCCTAATTTAAAGTCATTTTATCATAAAGCCTTCCCTAACTCCAAGGACTAGGTGAGAATCCTCTGATGTATATTCAGTCTAGATAATCTACTCCAGGAGGCCAGTCACTCTGTTTGTCTTATGATTCCCAACTGCACTTCAGTGCCCAAGACAAGTTTTCATCAGAAATGATTTATGGAATTAATTGTATTGTATGGTCATAAAGCCTGAGCACAGGCTTTTTTTTTTCTTTTTGTACACCAAATCTCTTTAATGTTACACAAAAGGTACAAAGCATCTTAGAGAACCCAAGGATTGAAGGAACCATAACATTAATGAACTGAGTTAATTGCAGTTTCACACACTGGTTTGTATTATGCATTAGTAATGAAGAACAACACATGGAACACAGTATGTAGCATCATTGGCCATATCAGTATTATAATGTAATAGTTATAAATTATTTATTATTATCTATATTGGCTTATGTTTACAGACTATGGCTATGTGTAGAATGGATTTTCTAAGCTGAAAATTATATCCTTCACCCAAACAAACTTTGTTCCACTGTGTGTTTTCACCCTAATACATTTTCAGCATTAAGTGCTCAAAGCAGGGGGCATCACTGGACATGTGGATGAGTGAGGCACAGAGACAGAAAGGTGAAGATTTGACAAGTCCCTTCTGGAAGAAAAGAGGAATACAAGAAAGAGTTCAATTTCCAAATATCATCTAAGTAAGGCAATTTGAATTACATGATTAAAAAAAAAAGCTGGGCATGGTGTTGTATGCCTGTAGTCCCAGCTATTTAGGAGGCTGAGGAAGGAGGATAACTTGAGTCTAGGAGATTTTTGCCAGCTTGGGTAATGCAGCAAGACTCATCTCTTTAAAAGTTTCTCAAAAATTTATGGAGATACCTTTAAAGATGGAATATCATGATTTGAACTGTTTCTTTCATCAGCTCTACTTTTACCCCTCCCCCACCTCCCTCCTTCAATCCCCTTCCATCTTTCTACTGGTCATTCTCCTCAATTATCTAAAGTCCTTTTTCTTTCTATTTTCTCTCTAGCTTCCATATATGAGAGAAAATATATGGCCCTTGACTTTTTGCCACTGGCTGATCTTACTTTGCATAATATTTTCTAGTTCCATTCATTTTCTTGCAAATGACATAATTTTGTTCTTCTTTATGGCCCAGTAAAATTCCATTGTGTACACATATAACTTTTCTTTATCCATTCATCTGTTGACAGACATCTAGGCTGATTCTATAATTCAGCTATCCATGTGTCACTATTGTATTCTGACTAATTCTTTTGGAAAAATACAGAGGTGTGGTACGGCTTGGTCATATAATGGTTCCATTTAGTCTTTTGAGGAACCTCCATACTGCTTTCCTTAGTGGTTTTGCTAATTTGTAGTCTCACCAACAGTGAATAAGAGTTCCTATTTCCCATCAGTCTCACTAATATATATGGGGATGGGTTGATAGTGTGGTGAAATCTAGAGGTAAACATACCTCGTGCTATGTACATATATGTTTATATCACTTTCAACCTCACTATGATGTATACTTGCAATTCACCAATAAAATTATTTTTAAAAAGGCAAAAATAGTTTGTGGGGGGAATGACTTCTTCCAAGGCACATTTGCAATTTGTCTTATTTATTTTCTCTGAGACATATCACAAGGAGACTTTCCTTTTCACAGGATTTCATTTAAAATATTTATGAAATGTAATTTTTTTGAAAACTGTACCACATTATATGGTTTATAATAAGGGAAAAGGAGAAAGGAGCAGTCACTTTAGAGACTGAAAGAGTCTGAACAGTCTTCCCAAGATATTGACAGTCACCATAGAAAATAAATTACAATTAGAATTGTAAGTTTAGTCTAAAAAATGTAGATGAAAGTATTGGCCCTGTTATCTAATCTCTTGATAGTATTTTGCTTTGATACTTAGCTTCAGTATAAACAAGACATGCATCCTTCTGTCAGCATATCTCAGTGGCACAAACCTGCAATCCCAGTACTTGGGAGGCTGAGACAGGAGGACCACAGGTTTGAGGCCAGCCTCTGCTACCTAGCAAGACCTTCAGCAATGTAGTGAGACCCAGTTTAAAAATATAAAAAAATAAAAAGGGCTGGGGTGTAGATAGGATGTGGAATGCCTCTGGGTTCAATGCCACAAAGAAACAAACAAACTAAAACCAATGTGAATGTCTGTGATACAGAGAAGAACTTATCACAAATATATGGGCACTGGAAGGTGCCCCAAGAGTAAATCACTTTGCTCTCTGACAGAGAGGTCCAAGACACATATTGTTCTAGGTCTCACCAGAGTAGGCACTTAACAGATTTTCACCAGAGCTTCCCATCCTTTGGAATTGGAGAGGACAAAATGGTAGAAAGGAGTGCACGTAGACACACTAGGGAATCTAGTAATAGTGCAGAGGGGTTTGCAGCTGACTACATGTTCAAACTAGCCTATGAAAAGCTTATGACTAATATTGATTGGATCCTTCCTATGAAGATAAAATATTGGAGACCATCCTCACCTTGGAGGTAAATGTATCTGAAAGTATATCTCCTGGGATTTTTTTTTATGTTCAGACAAAGGCATAATGCAGAGAATGGTAGAAATAATTATGATGTACTCCAACTTTTATGACTATTATCCCCATACTTTGGGTAGTATATGGCTACTGAGTCACTAGAGGTCATTCCCACCCACATTATCTCAATATAGGCCTTTCAGAAAGTAAGCATATAGCTGGGAATGGTGGAACATGCCTGTAATCCCAGCACTTGGGAAGCTGAGACAGGAAGATCACAGGTTCAAGGCCAGCCTCAGCCACTTAGTGAGGCCCTCAACAACTTAGTGAGACCCTGTTTCAAATTAAAAAGTAACAAGGACTGAGGGAGTAGCTCAGAGGTAGAATGTGCGCAGGTCCAATCCTCAGTCAAAAAAAAACAAGTAAAAGTATAACAATAACAACAGCAAAAATAATACTTTCTTTGTTTTCTCCTTTATTTGTAAGAAGTTCCTGAAAGGATCCAATCCAATTTATATGAACAAATATAATTTTCATGATATATGTATGTAATATATATAATGTATATAATATTTAATGTATAATATATGTTAATATATATTAATATATATTAATAGGTCATTAAAGAGAGATCACAGTAGGTTTTGTCATATCTTATTTTGTGCTCAGAGCAAATGATATAAAATAAGGTTGAAAGGTGATTGAACCTTTAGGGAAATGGCATGCTTGTTTAAAATCAAGAATTTGTGAGAATGTAAAAATCATGCTGACATACTGAATATCACTTGAATTCCACAGGCCATGTGCATCCTCATCATAGATGATGAGCATTTTCAAAAATCAGAAATGATATGGCTGTGGGTAGACTATGAACTCTGAATAGGTTTATTAACAAATTATCTTAATACATTCTGATTCTAAATTCCCTCAGGGATCCATGAGAAAGTTGATGGTTTTCAACATAAATTTTGATGAGAAGATATAATTAAATAGTTAAGCTAATGAGAATAAAAGAAATGCCTTTGTTGTCTCAAATGGTTTTATTATTTTGACAGGATGCTTGAAGGCAGTGCTCCCCAATCTTTTTTACAGAGCATGGCATGCATAGAAAATAATACCACTGGTCTGAGTAATTGAGAAGCCTGCTTAAGGCAAGAGGGGCTATCAGGCCAGCCGCTCCACACAGTGCAGAGGAGATGGAGCACAACAGCATTTCAAAACTTCATTGCATGGCAGCCTTCACGAGCATACTGACTGGTGAGCCCCAATCTCAGGTATTTCAGGGGCCCTGCTACTCATCCTGTCATAAAAACACACTGAGGACATGAGTTGGTTGGAAACTAGTTCATGTTGGCTTTCAAATGTGTCATTGTATATTACTTTAGAATATTATCTTCCAAAGTATTTTTCTTTAATCAGTACTCAAGACATATTTTTCATTCAATATTCATCCAAAATTTTATTTTCATCTATTTTTCTAGGTTCATTTTGTCAGGATATTTGTCTGATTCATAAATATTTTCAAAATACCTATATTTTGGTTGGTTTAATTCTCTCTTTTTGGGGATTATTTAATTTTATATACCATTTATATTGTTCAATGTTTCATTGATTTCTGCAATTACCTTTATTGTTGCATTTGTTATTACTTCTTTAGATTTATTTTTTGTTCTCAATTTTTTTATTTGAAAGCCTAACTCATTTAAAAAGTCATTTAGGTGTAATGTACACATAAGAAATTACCCTTCACTGCATGGACTTATGCAAGTTTTGAAAAATCCATGTTTGTGTAACTATTCTATAATTGAGATATAGAACAGTCCCACCATGTCCTTTCTGTTTCTGTTGTTTTGTGTTTTGAAGATTGTTATATAAATGGGGCTACATGTAAGCTTTTGGATGTGGGTTTTTCACTGGGTATAATTAAATAATAGTATTCATATGTTTCATCATACATCAGCACTTTATTTTTAATATTCTATTCTATGGATATGCTCCAGTTTGTTTATTTATTTCCTAAGTAAGACACTTTGTGTTGCTTAGGGTCTTTACTGATTACTCAATATAAAATTAAATGTGCAGATTTTTTGCTTTATATAAGAAATTAAAAACATAAATGAATCTTAAATCCATATGCAAAGCTTTTTATTGCTGCTTCAATCTCATTGCTTGCTACTGGTCTGTTTGGATTGTATATATCCTCTAACCAGTTGATTTTTTAACAAAGGATTCAAAAATATGCTGGAGAAAAGACAGTCATTTCAACAAATGGTGCTGAGAAAACTGGATATCAATGCATAGAAGAATGAAATTATATCTCTATTTCTCACCTTTCACAAAGTCGACTTAAAATGGATTAAAGGCCTAGAAATTAGACCAGAAACTATTCAATTATTAGAGGAAAATAAAGGACCAACACTCCAACATTTAGGCACTGGCAGAGACTTTCTCAATAAGACCCCAAAAGCTCAGGAAATAAAGTCAAGAATAAATAAATGGGATAAAATAAAATTAAAAATTCTTCTCTACAGCAAAGAAACAATCGAGAATCTAAAGAGAGAGCCTACAGAATGGGAGAAAAAATTTCCAGTTACTCCTCTGATAGAGGACTAGTATCTAGAATATATAAATAACACAAAAATATTACCTCTAAAAAACAAATAACTCAATCAAAAAATGAACAATTGAGATGAGCAGATACTTCTCAAAAGAAGAAATTTAATTGGTAATAAACATATAAAATATTCAACATCACTAACAATTAGGGAAATGTAAATCAAAACTACACTAAAATTCACACTAACTCCAGTTAATATGACAATCAAGAATACGAACGATAACAAATGACTGTGAGTATTTACAGAAATAGAAACTTTTATACACTTTTGGTGGAATTGTAAGTTAATACAACCACTATGGAGCTCAGTTTAGAGTTCCCTCAAAGGACTAGGAATGGAACCACCATATGATCCCTCTATACCACTCCTTAGTATCTTTCCAAAAGAATTAAAGTCAGAATAGTATAGTGATAGAAGTACATTCATGTTTACAGCAACATAACACACATTGGCCAAATTATAAAACCAAACTAGGTATCCAACAACAGATGAATGGATAACAAAGATGTGGTATATACACACAATGGGATTTTACTCAGTCATGAAGAAAAACAAAATTATGTGACTTGTAGGAAAGTAAATGGAATGGGAAAACATTATGCTAAGTGAAGAAAAGTTTAAAATAATATTTGGAAAATTCAAGTTAAAATGATAGTAAAATATCATTTTGGACCTTTTTTACTAGCAAATAGAGGGCCTTAAATCTAGTAATATATAATTTTAGAATTCATTGCAAATTTCATCCTCATTCAAAAGTCATTGTTACTACTCCAGATAGAACATCAGGTCATTCTGGTGAAAATAAATGTAGTTGTAAAATAAATGTGACAATATTTATTGGGTTACTTAAGAGAATTGAGAACATTGTGTTCATTCATGTTTTTTGAGAAACAGATGCCAGGATGCTTTTATATGTCCCATATATTTACCAGGAGAAAATTCTTATAAAAATGTATAGAAGAGAAAAAGCAAAAGTAAATAGAGATATTGGACTGTGATGTATGTATAGTTCCTACAAAAGGAGAGTAGTGTCTAGTAAGACTTTGAGAAAGCTTTGACATGTCAAATTGGAAGTTCTAGCATGAAGGATGCCCTTAGTTTTTTCCAAGTTGGGAAGAAATGCTCAGCTCCTTTGCCATATTCAATCACTGACTGGGATTCCTGAGAATAGCATCAGTGCAGTCCAAACACTGAGGTGGATCCCTATAGCACTGCAGTTCAAGACCACTAGCTAACTTCACACCATGTGACACCTTCTTGAAGGAAAATCTTTATAGCATTTTACATGACTCATACTGAGGGTGTCCATTTCTCCATCACTGAGAAAATAGCTCATCTGTGATTCTCAAGAGGCCTCCTTCTCCTGAACAGAAACTTAGAATAAATAGGTTGGTTCAGTTTATAGGATAGTCTAAGTATAGGATCATGTCATCTGTAAACAGAGATAATTTCAGTTCTTCTTTTCATATTTGTATTCCTTTGATTTCCTTCTCTTCCCTTAGTACTCTGGCTAGAGTTTCAAGTGCTGTATCAAAAAGAGTGGTAATAGTGGACATCCTTGTCTTGTTTCTGATTTTAAAGGGAATTCTTATAGTATTTTCCTATTCAGTATGATGTTGGCTTTGGGCTTATTTTATATTGTTTTTTATGATGTTGAAGTAGGTTCCTTTTACTGTGATTTTCCGCAGTGTTTTTAACATGATTGGGTATTGGATTTTGTCAAATACTTTTTCAGCAGCTATTGAGATGATCATGTGATTTTTGTTCTTAGTTCTGTTTATGTGGTGAATTACATTATTAATTTGTGTATGCTGAACAAGCCTTGCATCTCTGGAATGAAACTTATTTGATAATTCTGTATAATTTTCTTGATATGGTTTTGAATATGAATCACTAGTATTTTGTTTAGAATTTTTGCATCTAAGTTTATCAATGATATTGGTCTGTAATTTTCCTTTCTTGAGCTGTCTTTATTGAGTTTGGGTATTAAGGTGATACCGACTTCATAGAATAAGTTTGGGAAAATCCATCTCTATTTCATGGAATAATTTGGGAAGCATTGGGCTTAGTTTTCTATAAGAGTTTTATAGAATTCAGCTAGGAATTCTTCTAGACCTGGACTTTTCTGCAATTGAAGGGTTTTTGTTTTTGTTTTTGTTTTTTTGTGGTACTGGGGATTGAACTCAGGACCATTCTACCTCAGAGCTACACCCCCAGCCCTGTTTTATTTTCTGGTTTTTATACTTTAATTGGTGTAATATAGTTTCACATCATAATGTAGTTCACAATAGTGACATACATGCACACAGCACTTGTATTGCTGTTTTGATCTCTTTGCTGGCTATTGGTCAGCTTAGGTTTTCTATATCCTCTTGATTCAATTTAGGCAGCTTGTATTTGTCTAGAAATTTGTCAGTTTCACCTAGGTGGTCCAGTTTATTGAAGTATAAATTTTCAAAATATTTTCTGATGATCCTCTGTATTTTCATGCTTCTGTGGTGATATTTCATTTTTGTCTCTTATTTTAGTAATTTGGGCTGATTTTCTCTTTCTTTTGGTTAGGTTGGATAAGGGTTTATCAATATTTTTATCTTTCAAAAAACCAGATTTTTGTTTTGATTATCTTTCTTATGGTTTATATTCTCTACATAGATGACATGATTCTATACTTAGAGATCCTAAAAACTCAACCAAAAGACTTCTGGAGCTGATAAAAAAGTTTAGCAAAGTGTAAGGATACAAGATTAATCTACAAGAGTTAACAGCTTTTCTGTACACCAATCATGAATCCTCCGAGGTATAAATCAAGAAAAGAAGTCCATTGACAATAACCTCAAAAAAATAAGATACCTAGAAATAAACCTAATAAGATAAAAGATGTCTACAACAAAACATATAAAACACTAAAGAAAAACACTGCAGAAGACCTTAAAGGACAGAAAGATCTCCATGCTCTTAGATATGCAGAATAAATGCTGCCAAAATGGCCATTCTACCAAAACTGATCTATAGATTCAATATAATTCCTTTTGAAATACCAATGTCATTCTTTCACAGAGCTAGAAAAATCAGTCCTAAAATTCATATGGAAAAAAAAATGACCCAAAATAGCCAAAGGAATTCTCAGCACTAAGAACCATGCAGAAGGTATCATGATACCTGACTTGAAACAATACTACAGAGCTATAGTAATAAAAACAGCATGATATTGGCACAAAAACAGACACATAGATCAATGTAACAATAGAAGATTCAGAAAAAAATTCATACACTTATGGCCAATTGATTTTTGACAGAGGTACTAAAAATATATGCCAGAGAAAAGACAGCCTTTTCAACAAATGGTGTTGGGAAAACCAGTTATTAATTTGTAGAAGAATCTTTCCAAAGGGACTTCATATCCATTAGCATTATTACAGGTATAACCTAAATACTTGACCATGTAACTTAGAGGAAAGATTTATTTTCTAATGGTTTTAGGTTCAGTTCATGTGAGGCCGGGGACTGTGGATCTCAGAGCATGGCAACAGGAGGCAGAGAGAAGGAGAACACACGGACTGTGCTCCTCACATCATGGAGGCCAGAAGTAAGAGAGAGAGCAGGAGGAGGAGGAACCAATTATAATTCCCAAGGCTGCACCGCCAGGGACTCACTCCCTCCAGCCATACTCTACTGACCCAGGCCACCACCCAGATAAATCCGTTAAAATGCAAATCCCACTGCTGAGATTATAACCCTCAAGACTCAATTACATCAACCCCAAACACCAATTTATGAGCTCTTCAAGGGGTCATTTTATATCTAACCATACAGACTGAAATCAGAATATTATAGTAATACATGCATATCCATGTTCATAGCAGCATAATTTTTAATAGCCAAATTATGGAATCAACCCAGGTGTCCATCAAGGTGGACATCATATGGAGTTATTGGGATATAAGATGGTCTTTAGATAATGAAGGAGAAACTCCAGTAGGGTGAGGGAAGTGGTTTGGGGGAGGGTGGGTGGAGGAGAGGAGAGGGAGAATTAATAAAGGAAACACTTGCACTGACTTTATACACACACACACACACACACACACACACACATACATATATATATATATGAGAATACCAATGCCATTCTCAATATTGTGTATGGGAAAGAGGCAGAGTGGGGAGAGAGCTGGGGGAAAACTCACCAAGTGCTGTGTGCAGGTATGTCACTATCACTATGAACTACATTCTGATGTGAGACTATACTGCACCAATACAAGTATTTAAAAAATATAAAGAAAAACGGAATCAAACCCCAACCTCTCACCCTGCACAGGAGTTAACCTGAGATGGAGCAAAGAGCTGAAGATTAGACCAGAGACTTTGCAATTACTAAGGGAGGGCCTAGGATCAACACGCCAACATACAGGCATTGGTAGAAACTTCCTCAATAAGTCCCCCAAAGCACAAGAAATTTAAATGAGAATAAGTGGGATGACATTAAATTAAAAAGCTTCTGTGCAGTAGAGGAAACCATAAAGAATCTTAAGAGAGAGCCAACAGAATGGGAGAAGATCTTTGCTAGCTACTTCTCTGATAGAGGACTAATATCTAGAATATACATAGAACTTAAAAAACTTCACATAAAAATTCACACAAATAGCTCAATCAAAAAAGAAAAGTAGAAAAGTGAACTAAATAGACTCTTCACAAAATAAGAAATACAAAATACCAGTAAATATATGAAAAAAAATGTTCAAATCATTAGCAAAACTATACTGAGGTTCCACCTAACCCCAACTAGAATGACAATCATCAAAAATAAAAATAATAATACATGCTGGTGTGGATGTAGAAAATAGAAACTCTTATACCTTGCTGGTGGAATTGCAAATCAGTACAGCCACTTTGGAGATAGTGTGGTGGTTCCTAAGAAGACAGAACAGAACTATAATATGATCCAGCTATACCACCTCTGGATATCTTTCCAAAGGGATTTAATCTAGAATATTATAGTGATACATACATACCTATGTTTATAGCAGCACAATTCACAATAGCCAAATTATGGAACCAGCCTAGGTGTCCATCAACAGATGAATGGATTACAGATTTTTATGGGATATATATACAGTAGAATTCTACTTAGCAATAAACAAGAATAAAATTATGTCATTTCTCAGGAAAATGGATGGAATATTATACTACATGAGATCAGCCAATCAACAAAATGAAGGGTCATTTGTTTTCTCTCATAAATGGAAACAAAGGAGAAGAAACACAGTGAAGTTTTCTTCCACTGGAGGTCCAGGGGAGGGATGCAGGTAGGGGAAGAGAGACTTGATGAAGAAAACACTTCAATTGACATCATGTACCTATATAAATTAATCATTGCAAGCCTCAATACCATGTAGGGGGGAGGGGAGGGAGTAGGCTGGGAGCTGGGGGAAGTTCACCAAATACTGTGTGCTTGTGTGTCTATATCAATCTGAACTTCATTATGACATGTGATTAAAATGCACCAATAAAAACAAACAAACATCAGATGGCAATATACAGTACAGTATGGTTACTATCAGGACCATGACTTATACTCCTCCCTTCTTTCTCTGCCATCCATTTTAAATCCTCCTCACCTTTTTTAATCACCTCCACTGGGGTTGATGATCCAAGCCTCATTTCTGAGTAATCTGGGTCCTTTGCATCCATACCTTTCTCAAGACAGTCTTGCCAGGATTATCCACTTACAGTTACAACTGGGAAGGGACTACAAAGAGAAATCCAATCGATTTCTTGGTTCCACAAATATTGCCTCTACTCCAATTGTATAACACTAGTGCTATATCTGAGAAATATTAGTCGTTTAGATCTTATTTGCCGTGAAAATAGTATGTATATTTTTCTCAAGAGAAAACCCTACATAAGAATATATAAATATATATGTCAATCAGTAGTATATCAGTAACATATAATTGGTCTTAGATCCATTTGATTAACTGATTAAAGTTATATTTTCTTCCCCAGAAAAATGAACATAGTCTATTTTTCAAATATTTCTTATAAAATTTATTGAATGGAAACTGTATTTTCCTCACATCGAATATGAAAAAATTCTGACAAAGAATATCTCTCTCAGTTTCACCTTTCATGTAAAAGTGAGCTTTATTTTCAGAAAGGTAGATAAATTTTAAAAATTTTTCCACAAGACCAAAATTAAACTCTAGTACTGTACAAAAGTGAATTTCAGTAGAAAACAGCTGTAGTTTGGTTTGCATAAGAAATTGAAGCAGCTTCAAGCAATCTTTTACATGGCAATTGAAAAGTGATCTTTGTATTTAGTTGACTTTGATTTTTCATTTTTATGATAAGTGATGAAATCTCTCATTCAAAGTTACTCATAATGGCAATCGGTACCAGAGCTTCTATCATTTGTTTACCAGATAACCATAGCGTTGTGCTAAGAATCACTAGAATTCTCAAAGAATTTCTGTTGGAATATATATTGCTTTATTTTTCTTCCAGTTAATAAGATTACATGTGGTTCAGACTGAATTATGAATGATGTATTGGCAAAATGAACCAAATTCAATTATAATGCCAGCTTAAAAAATGATTAAAAGGAAGTATTAACAGTTACCAGTTCAGTAAATTTTGGCCTGTACTAAAGGAAACAGGTTTATGAATTTTGACTATAACATAGAAAATGATCTCCTCCAGCACTAGAAATTTGTATAACTGCCTGCCTCTAAGCTACAGTTCTGGTGCCATTTTTGGGGAAAAAAATTAGCAGCATTTATTATAGTGACTGGAGAGTGTTAACTTGAAGATTTATTTGTAAGGTCAAAAATATTTTCCAGGTCTTTATTGAGCTCTGTGTTGTCAAATAGTTCTGAGAGAGACTTTATTCTATTAATAATGAAATTTACCTGGGGATGGTGGCTCACACCTGTAATCCCAGTACTTGGGAGACTGAGACAGGAGAATCACAGGTTCAAAGCCAACCTCAGGAACTTAGTGAGGCCCTCCACAACTTAGTTAGATTCTGTTTCAAAATAAAAAAAAATGAAATAGGGCTGGAGGTGTAGCTCAGAGGTAGAATGTCCTGAATTCAAACTCCAGCACAATAATAAAATAATAATAATAATTAATAATAATAATAATGATGATGATGAAACTTTAACGAAAAACTCAACCAAGTGCTTCAATCCTACTCCCAGGAAAGTCTTCATTATTCTGGATGTATAAAACTTCACAGTGGGTTCCCATTCATTGACCATACCTATTGCAAAGTGCTACAGTCATTGCTCTAATGCAGGTGATAATATCCATAGCATTAGGCAAGTGAATTTGTTTGCTTCCAATTAAACAAGTAAAATAAGACATAAAAGAGAATTTTGTGATTATTGAATCCTAAACGGATTCAAATAGCCAAATTACAAGACGTCTATCTACCATAATCTGTGATGCATTTCAAAATAACTAGAAGAGTATGAAGTTCTCGATATATGGAAATGACTAATATTTGAAGAGAAAGAGGTGCTTATTACTCTGATTTGATCATTTGACATTGTGTAATTGTATACATAACTCGAGTCATCACACTGTGCCCCATTAAGAATGTACACTCTTTATGTCTCAATAAAAATCTTTAAAGAACAGAAATATAGCTAGACTTCAAGTCACCATCAGAAACAGGAATTCAAAATTTACAAGGACTATCCCCAATTCTTGTCTCTGCTTATCTCATTGCACTCGTTATGGTGTTTCTCCCCTTGTTTTGCCTTACCATTTTCTAAGCAACATGAATGCTAATACTTATCAGATTTTAAATATTAGAAGTTGTTCCACTGGAAAACAATTATGTAGAATCTCTGCTTCCAGAGACTCATTAATCCAGCTTGGTTCAATTAACTTCTATGCTGATCACAATATGGTCAAAGCTCCAAATCACAATAGATAGCACACTTGCACCAACAGGATTAACTGGAAAGATGTTTGAATTAATTTCACACCAATAATATGTTAGAATAGGTTTTAAGGTTAATACACGCCACTCAGAAGAGAATAACACTGTGTGGTTATCTTCTTTTGAAATGTAAAGTAATATATTATTATCTATAGTCATGCTACTGTGCAATAGCACACCAGAACTTCTTACTCCTATTTAACTGTAACTTAGCGCCCATTGATCAACTTTCTCCTGTTTCTTCCTTGTTCCTATTCTCCCCAACTTCTGGTAACCACGATTCTACTCTCGGTGTCTATGAGATCATCTTTCTTAGATTACAAAACAGTGAGCTAATGCTGTACTTGTCTTCCTGTGCCTGGCTTATTTAACTTAACATAATGATATCCAGTTCCACCAATGTTGCCACAAATGACAGGCTTTCATTCTTTCTCTGGCTGAACAGTATTCCATTGTGTATAGATACCATTTTATTTCTATCCACTTACCGGTTGATGGGCATTTAGGTTGCTTCCATTTTGTGGCTCTTGTGAATAATGCTGCAATGAGCAAGGAGGTGTCAGTGGCTCTTTGACATACTGATTCCATTCATTTTGGATATACATCCAGCAGAGGGATTTCTGGATCATATGATAATTCTATGTTTAATGTGTTGACGACTCTCCATATGAATTTCCATTCCCATCAACAATGAGCAAGGGCTCCTTTTTCCTCTACATCCTTACTGCACGTGCTGTCTACAGCATTGGAAGTACTCATTTCTACGAGGACGCCATTGTTTCTAGGCATTTTAAATACAGAGACAGAAGGAATAGATGTTTTAAAAATACAAAGGTATCGATATGCAGCCTTTTGGTGATTTTTGTATTTGTAGTTCCTTTCTCTTGAAAATCTTGGATTCTAGCACAATAAATATTCCTTACTTTCTTAATTCTAAAATAAATTTTGTTTCCTAAATTAAAACCAGTATTACTAACAATTAATTACAGAAACAATTTAAGATACTTTGCATTGGGCAGGCTGGCACACACCTGTAATCTCAGTACTTGGGAGGAGGCTGAGACAGGAGGATTGCAGGCTCGAGGACAGCCTCAGCAACTTAGCAAGGTCCTCAGCAACTCAGTGAGACCTTGTTTTGTAATAAAAAATAAAAAAAATGGCTGCAGGTGTACCTTAGAGCAAGAATGCCCATGGGTTCAATCCTCAGTACCACCCCGCAAAAAAAAAAAAAACCTAAGTGTTTGCAATATTGCATATGCATAGGTTATATCCTTTGAGGGATATACTTCAAATTACTTTGTTTTAAAGTCACTTAAAATAGTTTTTCTCTATGCTATTAATCAACCAATGGATGTATAATCAGTTAATTACTTGTATATTTATTTTATATGTTTCAGAATTTTAGTCGCATTTAATTTGGTTTATAATCACATAATATGTGCGCTAGATCTAATGTCACATCTGCAAAATATATTCAATAAACTCCAGTTTCTATTCTTTTTCTTTGTCCCCTTCACATTGCTTCCTTCATACACTTTTTCTATTCTTCAATTTTTCATTTTTGTAGAAATAAATGCAAAATGCACATTTATATTTTCATTTCATCCAGTTTAGTACTTAATATCACTATATTACTTTTTCCAATTTTCTTTCAATAATCTCTTCTAAAGATGACAAAAAGAACTCTACACTGATATAAAATCATCAAAAATTCTTCAAATTGCTTTTATTCAAGATATATGCATGATCTCATCTAAAATATACTTATAGTTTAGGTTCTTCTTGAACTCTCCACATAACTGCAATCCCTCAGACTTTGAGCCCTCGTGAGGAAATGGCCAAATCATAAAAAAGAGCATTGCTATAATAACAATAAAGATTAAATGATGAAAGAAATCAAAGACTTAACTAAATTATAAGGCATACTGTGTTACTAGATTGGAAACTAAATGCAGTAAAGATACCATTTTTTTCCCAAATTGACTCATAATTTTAATGTAATTTCTATCAAAGTCCTAGAAAGACATATTGAATATATGGTCAAGAGTATTCTAAAATTTATATGGAAACCCACAGGCCCTACAATAGTTAAAAAGTCTTGAAGAAAAATAAGGTGGAAGGACTTACATAACTTAATCTTAAGCTTACTATTTGTCTATTGTAATCAAGAAAAGTTGCTATTGGCAGAAGGATAGATACATAGATCAATGGAACACATAGAGAACTCAAATATAGCCCTACACAAATATAAATAATTGGTTTTTGACAAAGTACAATGGAAATTCAATGGGTCATGGACAGTGTTTCAACAAATAGAGCTGGAGCAATAGGACAGATTTAAGAAAAACTGTTAACCTTTATCTAAACCTTATACATTATACAAAATTTAACTCAAAATATATTACAAACCTAAGTATAAAATATAAAAGTACCAGACCAAAAAAAAAAGAATTTTACTTACATTTTACCTATAATTCCCTGAAATATACAATCCCAATTTGAATTAAAGATTATTGCAAGAATTACAGAATTAACATTTGGTAAGATGGTAGCCCAGAAAATATGAAATGCCATAATCTAGTTAGAGAAAATAATAATAAGTTTTATATGAATTTTTAAAATAAGATAAATATACCAAAGCAAACAGTATTAATGTTGAAAACGTGAATATAATTCCTGCTCAGTCAAATCCAAATTATGTGGAAAATTGACAAAGCCTACATATTTGTTCAATAAAAATTTATTAACATTTTGCACTTGTGTAGACAGAGTACAGTCCTATCTCTTTTCATTTCTCTATAATGTTTTGAAATATATCAATATCTCATTTTGAGTTGTTTATTATTATATACTATTGTCCTTTTTACTGCTGTTCTTCTGCAATGTATCAAAATATTAATGTGTTGCTAAAGACCCTACCTTATTTTCTTTACTACATTAGGAATTTATTGTTGATGTAAAAGGACTTCAAGTATCAGCAAAGATCTACCAGAGTTTTTGAACTTACTAAACCACTTATTGATACCAGCAAATTAGAATAATTCAAGTCTGGTGTTTATAGTAAAAAGCATGATGAAATTAGAAGGAAGTTTCTATTTTGAAAAAAAATCTCATGAAAATGTCAATTATTGCTATTTAAAAACTCTCTCTAAACACATTTGGGAGTATTTAATTTAACTCCATTTCTGTATATGGGTTTGGAATTTTATTTGTATTTTTATTATGCTATATGTTCTCAGTTGTTCAGGCAGCATATTTTTTCATATATATATATTTTCATATATATGTTTTCATATATATTTTTAAGCTTTGAAGACTTTCACTTCATGTTTTTTAAAGGAAATTTTATTTATTTTTTATACTTTTATTGATGCATTGAAATTGTACATTATAGAAACATACATGCATGCATATGTAAAGAAACACTTTTGTAAAACTATATTACATATATGTATATAATATTTCTTTATCAATCTTCCAGCTCCACACAAATCAAGGATTAAAATCAGAAATCTGGAAAAGCATTGGCCTCAGAAAATGTATCCCTCCAGAAAAGCAATGATAAAACTGGCCCAAACTGTCAGAATCATCTTTCTCAGAGCTGAATTAACCAAAGGTTCACAGCAACCCAGGGAGCATTTATTCAAGAAAAGTGAATCTTGGTAGTAACTGTGAACCTTGTGGCATTTTATTTTACCCTACTCCTATTCCCCTTTCTGGGGCACTGTGGTAGCTTTGAAAAACAACACCCCATTATCTCACTGAAGGGAACACAATAGGGAGGTTCACTCAATGCCTCTTTCCCAAAGGATTAACATTATTTAACTTGTCTGGTGGTTCCTTGAAAGATCTGACTTTAAAGATTTATTCTTATTTGATCTGACTAAAGTTCATTCAGTGCTAAGTGCCTCTCCTCAGAAGACTTAGTCAAAACTGCTTACTAAGAACTGTTTTAACATCACTTCCTAGAATAATGGATAATAGTTGAGTCAGAGAGGGAGAAAGAGAGAGAGAGAGAGAGAGAGAGAGAGAGGAAAGAGACAGAATAGTAAAAGTCTAAGAACAAAAACTTAAAATTAGATATCCATATATGACAGTATTGCTAACATTCTGTACTATGTGGGAGGGGCAGGGAGCCGGGCGGGATCTGGAGGGAAACACATCCAGTGCTGTGTGTGTGCATGTTTGTATCACTTTGAACCTAATTGTGATGTATGATTACAATGCACCAATAAAAGTATAAATGAATAAAATAGATATTGTATGTAGGGAATTTAAATATTTAGATTGAGCCAGGCATGGTGGTGCATGCCTATAATCCCAGTACTTGGTTGGCTGAGACAGTAGGACCACAGGTTCAAGGTGAACCTCAGCAATTTAGCAAGACCCTCAGTAACTTAGTGAGACACTGTTTCAAAATAAAATAGGGCTGAGGGTGTAGCTTAAAGATAAAATGCCACTTGGTTCAATCACCAGTGCCACAGACACATACACACAAATATGAATGAATGAATAAATAAATAAATCCGATTCCTGGGAATCTTACAGGTGTGTATGCTGATGGCAGTGTGTATACTCTGAAAAGATCCTATGAGCTCCTAAGGTCTCACTTCTGACTGATCTGAGGCTTCACATAAACAGGAAGTAAAGGCTAAGACAGGGCGGCAAACTGAGTGGCTAAGCTCTGAAGGCATGTTCCAACAAATACAAAGAACCTATTGCTAAAGATTGGGAGTTTTACTGATTCTAGATGTTTAAGAAAGTCTCTGTCAAATCATTAGATGACTGTTAAATCAAGCAGAGACCTTAACGGCCATATCTGATAAAGAATACAGAGTTTCCAGAACAAGTTCATCAGAGAATCTATAAAAAGAAGCAAAAAAAAAAAAAACCTAGGTCCGGCAAAGAATCATATTTTTTGAGTCACCACGTTATTTATTATTGTCAGTAGTAGTAGTAGTGTTTGTGGTACTAGGGATTGATTCCAGAGGCATGCTTCCTCTGAGCTATACCCCCTAGCCCTTTCATATTTTTTTGTTTTGAAACAGGGTCTTGCTTGGTTGCTGAATCTCCCTACATTACTGATGCTGCCCTATAATCTGTGATTCTCTTGTCTCAGCCTCCCAAGTATTGGTACTACAGGTGTAGAAAATTTCCTAAAGGGGGCACAGCAAATATTTGAGCAGGCAAAAAAAAGAATAACTAAGCTTGATGAAAGGTCAGTGGAATTATCTGGTATGAGAACAAAAAGAAAAAATAAAGCAAGAAATGAACAAATCCTCAGTTACCATCAATATACACACAATGGGAGTTCCAGAAATAAAGAACGAACATAAAAAGAAAGAATATTTGAAAAAACAGTGGTCTCAAACTTCCTAAATTTGTTGAAAAAAATATACATTCCAGATAAAAACTTTCTGGAATTAGACTGGCAATGACTAAACTTGTGAATATACTAAAACTTTATAGCATGTGGATTTATATATTTTTAACAAATAAATTAAAATAAGAACTTTAAAATTAGAATACAACTAACATACCATGTGGCCCAATGGTTTCCAAACTGGTTTTTTGTTGAAATCATATGAAGAGGTTCAGGTACAATATACATTTTCTAGGCATTTTTATTTCATAGGTTTGAGGTAAGACATGCAAATATTATATTTTAAAAGAGACTATGAGATTATAATGGATATTTTGTTTTGAATACCTTTAAGAGGAAAATAAAGCCCACTAAATTGAGTTTTCCCAAGATTAAAGACCTACTAGCAGGTGGAACAAGGTATTAAGTTCCTTTTCGCTCAATCCTTTCATAATGGTATATGCTGTTTCCCAACGTAGGCACCTTCACACTAATTATCTCTATACACGTGGTACTTTACATAAGCTGTGCATGTTGTGTTGACTCAGAAAAGACCTTGCAAGCTGGGTTTCTTGCTCATTAAATCTAGGCTGGCAACCTAATTTTTATTTCCTGCTCCCTTCCCTTAAAAATTTCTCTTCTCTATGTATTTATGCACAAAGCCTTCTAATATCTTTAGACTTTATGTGACTGCCTAGCAAATAATATGAACCATTTGGATATAGATTAAAAATTCTGAAAGAGAAAGAAGAAATTGAGCAGAACAGTTAATAAAGGAGATGTGCAACAAATGTTGAACCGATGAAAGAAGGTACTAACAATTCTTGCTGCAAAATCTCCGCTACATCCTCACTCTTTTTCAGTTCTCCTGGTAGGCATATCTTTATCATCAAAAGTTTGTTTTCCTCACTAAAGCCACACTTAAATATTGCTTTACATTGTACACTGAAAACTTAATCTGATTTCTTTTGCCTGTGTAGATTTTTACCCTGTTGCAGATTGAGGCCATCTGCTTTTAAACTGGACACCAATAGATGAATTGATAAAGAAAAAGTGGTGTGTACACACAATGGAGTTTTGCTCAGTCATAAATAAGAACAAAATTATGTCATTTTCACGGAGATGGATGGAACTAGAAAACCTCATTGCAAATAAGAGCAATCTGGATTTAGAAAATCAAGGACCACATGTTTTCTTTCATATGTGGAAGCTACAGAGAAAATAGAAGAAAAGGAGGACAGAGACCAGTAGAGTAGTGGAGGGTGGAGCGGGGAGGACAGGAAGAGATAAAGGAGGCTTGGGGAAGGAAAAGGACACATAACTTTGTGTGCATATATAAATGTATCACTATGAGTCTCACTATTATGTATGGTGAGGAATGGGGGAGGGAAACACACCAAGTGGTGTTGAATGCATATATAAATATATTATTTTGAATTTCACTATGATATATAATTACAGCACACCAATAAAAACTAAGATAAAATTAAAAAATAAAAATCCCTTTTCTTCTTGCTCTAGGACAATAGAACAGTAGGACTTATGTTGCAAATTTGGGAGAAAATACTGTGTGGAACAAAATAAATCTACAATTCTGTTAAGACATGATACATTTAGGCAGATTATTGTTGTTTTTCTCGCCCTATTATACTTTTGTCTACCTGCATTTTTTAGTCTCTCTCTCTCATTCTTGCTTCTCTCTCTCTCTCTGTCTCTCTCTCTCTCTTCTTTTCTCTCTCTCTCTCTCTTTCCCTCTTCTCTTCCCTTCCCTTCCCTTCTTCCCTTCCCTTCTTCCCTTCCCTTCTTCCCTTCCCTTCTTCCCTTCTCTCTTCCCTTCCCTTCCCTTCCCTTCCCTTCCCTTCCCTTCCCTTCCCTTCTCTCTCCCTCCCTCCCTCCCTCCCTCCTCCTGTTTAAGGTCATGCCTTTCATGAATGAAAAGAGGGTGAAGCAAAGCAAAGTTTATTTACATGGTCACATTTTATTCAGTATGTGTCATTAATGCACATGTAAATATTTTATAAATAAAGCAGCTTTGTGGTTTTATGTATATTAAGAGGGGGAAACAATGTGATTTTTACTTTGATCTTTCTGATTACAGAATCGTCACCCTATTTGGCTTAAAGAATGAATCTACCAGTGAACAATAAAGCACTGTTTTTGCAGAATGAATAAAAGCAGTATGAGGTCATGATTTTATATTGTGATTAATTTAGTTATATGAGAATAGTTGAAACATGCTTAGAACTATGTCTGACACATAGTGCTTAGTAAGTGGTAGATGTTATAATTGTCATTAATATTCCCAGAGGAGTTAAAACATATATTTCTCTCCATAATGGATAGCAAAGATACCTCTTGTGCTTCACTTCTTGAGATCATAAGGTCTGGTTCCCTGAAGATAAAGCAAAGGTGATGTTAGAAAATGGTAAGAGATTCTGAGATGGAAAAGAGGAGCTGAAAGCAGGTGTATAAGCTGACACACCAGAACATTCAATAGACAAAGGGCTGAGAACTCCTTCCACACACCCATGTGTTTGCATACAAGCTACTTCAGACGCCACTTTCAAAGAAAAACAGAGAAAATGGCCAGGCTATTTGGGAGAATGGCCATTTTTTTCTAGGAGACTGAACTGCATAAATGATAAAAGGCTTCGAAAGGACTTCTTGCAATATTTCCTTTATCACGAGACTGTATTCGTTGCTTTTCTTATGAGTATTCAGTATCCATTTTTCATACAATTGTCCAGTTAATTATTTATTTTTTACACTCCCAATCCATGTGAATAGCCTAATTAATGGCCTATATCACAGTCCTAACAAATCTATGCATCTCTGTCCCCTGGGGATAAGTATCTATACTATTGTGATCTAACTTAATCCAGTATGAGAGTGATATTAACCAAAGAATGGGATACTCTTTCCTAGTAAAGAAATTGCAGTTGTGATGCGCTTTGCATTTATTAGATGCAAGTATGTCTGGCATCTAGTGAATTTACTAAAACGTATTTGGTTTCATTTCTGTGGTTCCAAATCTTAAATTACATGTAAGTGTCTTCACTAGATCTGTGATCCTGTTTTGTTAGCATTAACATTTGCAAATGATATGTTTCTCATTACAATCAAATGCAAAGCCTTAGTGGTTTAAGATGACAGATACTCTTTGAAATTAATACAAAAATGACAAAGATAATTAAGAAGCAATGTATTTGACCTCACAAAGTATTTATTTTACATGGAATACATATTTTCTACTTTTTTTTAGCAATCACATGTGATTAAGTCTAATATACTCTTCTGGATCATGAACAAACTGTGGACAGAAATTGTATGTTGTATTTCATATCTTGTTCTCAATTAGATTTATTTAATTTAAATATTTTTGTTCTTCAGTGGTGCTCTTTCCACTGTAAGCATCACTTGCCTCTGATACAAATGTCGATTGGGCAGTGTTAGGGAAATGCAAATATTACTATACAATCATGTCATGACGTAGTCTGTGTTACAGTTAGACATGGAATGTCCCCTAAAGAGCACATTTATTAATATTCAAGGTTGATATAATTAAGTCATGAGAATTGTAATCTCATCAGGGTGGAAGAAACCTAGGGCATTGGGGTGTGGCTGGAGAAGGTGGGTCCGGGGGCGTGACCTTAGGCATTGTGCTGGTGTCTGCCTCCCCTTGCTTGCTTGCCTCTCTTGCTGCCACCTCCATGATGTGAGAGTGAAGCCTGGCACCCTCCCTCTCTCGCCTTCCCGCCGCCACCATGCCCTGAGATCCGTGGTCCCTGTCCTCACCTGGACTGAACCCAAAAATCTCCAAGGAAAAACATGAGCAAATAAATCTTCCTTCCTCTAAATTGTATGGTCAGGTCTTTGGATTATAGCTATGAGAATGCTAAAAGTCTGTACTTGTAAAGTACACCCAAAGGTTTATATATATATATATTTTTTTTCTGAAAATTTTCTTGGTATCATATAGCTAAAATGTTGTATATGTTAGTTTACTAGGCAAATATTAAGAAATAATCAAATACTTTAAAGCAAGAGATTAATTTTAACAATGCATAGGAAAACAACTATTTTTCTAAGTAACATGCATTATGGACAAAACATTTAAAATAGATGTCTAGAAAGGTTTTCATTCCTATGTTATTTAACTTCTTTAAATGATGTAGTATTTATCTTTAAAAGTATAATTTTCTATACATTACAGATTTAAGAGTAACTTTTTTAACCTGCTCAAAAATCTTTCGAATAAAGAATTTCTATGAGATTTGCATCTATTACTTTTTTCACAATTTTATTAATGCAATATAACTATACATTGCAGTGAGATTCAAAGTTATACATTCACATACCCACACAACATCTATGGATGCGGTCCCTTCTAACCACATCCAGCTACCCCCCACCTCCCTCTCTGTACATGACAGTAAGGTTGTTAATGATGTCTTCACATATGAACATAATATACTTGCTCTGTTTCCTTCCTCACATCTCCTTTTTCCCCTCCTCTTCTCCCTCCCCCAAAGCCCTACCACTCGTATTCTGCTCTCACTCCTTATTATCCGGAAGTGACTTTTCTTTCTTGTTTTCTCCCTAGCTTCCACATATGAGAGAAAACATACGACCCTTGACTTTGTGAGACTGGCTGATTTCACTTAGCATACTGATCACTGGTTCCATCCATTTTCCTGCAAATGGCATAACTTTGTTCTTCATTATGACTGAGTAAAACTCTGTTGTGTGTATTTATTACATTTTCTTTATTTCTTGAAATAATGAAAATATAATATCTGATGATTAGGTTTCAAGACAGTCAAATCTTGATAAAACATTGGCAATGTTGGTACATAAGAATGAAAAAATAATAATGTTTTAATAAGAGTAGTCAATGGTAAACTTAGTTAACTTATGACAGTGCATGTTTGTGAGCTATTTTTCTCTAGTTATGACAATAAGTATCAAAATAAACAAAGTTAGAATAACAATTTTAAATCCCTGCTTCACAAATGTTAAACCAAGCATAATATGTCACATTTATTAGCTATGAAATAATAGTTTCTCTGAGAAAAAAACTAGTTTTTGAGCTATTAATGAATAAACTTTTAAAAACATTTAACTTTTTCTGTCTTGTAAAATTTTTATTTTGTATTTTTAAAACAAACATGTCAATGCAGTAGTACAAAGATATACACATTGATTAAGATGCATATTTAAGTCTTTGATAAAAGTACACGTCAGAATGTTTGAAGATACATCATCAATTGTTCACCCCATGCTTGGCGTGTGGGTTACTAAGGAAGTCAAAATAGTCAACTCACAGGGAAATACTTCTGGAAGCAGCACAAATTGAGAACAACTGCAGCAGGCATTTTCCAGGCAAGCCAAGACCCTAGCTTGCCATCCTTCTCTTATCCTCTTCTATCCCTCCCTTTAAATGTACAAATATTAATGTGTCTTTCAAAACAAAAATGTCACATGTTTTCACTGAAATTTGATGACAGAAAGTAAAAGTTAGGGCTCTAATGTAGAACCAGTGCTAACTCTAGAACCAATGCTTTTAATGATTACTCCTACCTAGCTTCTTTGTTTTTAACACTTATATTTCACACTATTGTAAAAAAAAACTGTTGAAGTGTCAAAAAACTTGGTAAAGAAAATAGAATTAGTGGCAGGATACTCCTGCCTTTGTTTCTTCATGAGTGTATCCAGTGCTTCTTTATTGAAGATGATGTCAGCTGATAATTCGAATTGATTCATAGCTACAAATATAGATGTAATCATAGTAAAAAACCTCTTGCTTA
This sequence comes from Glis glis, assembly GCA_004027185.1. Taxonomy (NCBI): domain Eukaryota; kingdom Metazoa; phylum Chordata; class Mammalia; order Rodentia; family Gliridae; genus Glis; species Glis glis. The sequence goes on along the minus strand of PVJS01010647.1, from coordinate 21,347 downwards.
TTTTCTTAGATATTTAGAACATGTCCAAAAATAGTATTTGCATTCAATTATATTACATTATATTATAAGTATAATAGTTATTATTATTATTATTATTATTATTATTATTATTTAACAGTGCTGCTAATTGATCCCAGGCCTTGCACATGCTAGGCAAGCACTCTACCACTGAGCTATATCCCCAGCCCATTATCTCATTATATATATTATAAACATGATTTCCCATGGATCTATTAGATTTACTCATTTGGCAAATATTCTGTGAAACAATCTTTGTTTTCTCAGTGGGAATTTACTTGGTCATGTAATACTATTATTCTTAATATATAGGTAGAACAATTATTTTGTAAAACTTCCTTTGAGAGTTACATGTGCTTTGTGCTCATGACAGCTCTAACCTCTTTGATGAATTACTCCATTGATGAATTCATAATTTGATGACATTATTGGGAGGTAATGAAAATTGTAGGAGGTGGGCCTAGTTGGAGGAGGTAGGTCACTAGGGGAATGCCCTGGAAGAGTGTAACTCATGCCCAGCACCTTCCTTTCTCTTTCTTTCTCTCTCTTTGCTTCCTGGCTGCCAAGAAGAGGGTAACTTTGCTCCACCATGCCTCTCTGGCCATGATGTTCAGCCATGCCTCTTATTCCCAAAAATGGAGGTTGCTGGCCATGGGTTGAAACCTCTGAAATTGTGGGACAACATAAATATTTCCTTTTTTAAGTTGTTTTTCTCATGTATTTTGTCACAGCAATGAAAATATGACTAGCATACCCCAATGAGGATCACTGTATATGTATATATATATATATATATATATATATAATTATCATTATATAATATAACATATTATATAATTACATATATAATTATAATTATATCATTACTATATATATATATATATCATCACTAGTGATGAAATCAGGGTCTTTCACTTGTGAAACAAGTGCTCTAGCACTGAGCTATGCCCCAGCCCTACACAGTATATTTAAGTATAATAACATTTTAAATAATCTGCTCATTTTATTCAGAGGTATTTTGACTTCTCACGTTTATTAAATCTTCTAAAGTTAATTTTGGAAGTTCGTATTTTCCTTGGAAACTAGGCTTCACCTAAATATAAAATTATAGGAAATTATATCAGTCTGAATTACTTTATTTTCCTTTTGTGTTTTTCAATTTTAGTCCTCTAACAGCTTCATTGAGATATAACTCATAAACTGTACAATCCTCCCAGTTAATGTACATAATTCAATGTATTTTATATGTTCACAGAGTTTTATAACCACCACTGCAATCTAATTGTGGAACACTTTTATTACCCCAAAATAAACAAACTAGCAATCACTCTCCATTATTCTCTTAAAACCCAGGCTTAGCCACTCTCTTTTTTTTCTTATAGATATGACTTTGAATATCTTATATATAAGGAATAATATAATTTGTGGCCTTTTCTTAAGGTTTATTAATATTGTAGCATTCATTGGCTCATATCTCTTTTTGCCTGAATTATATCCCATTGTATGGTTATATCAAATTCTACTAATCCACTTGTCTACTGATGTATATTTGAGTTGTTTTGTTTTTCAATTATTATTAATAATGGTGTTATGAATATTCATGAACCATTTTTCTGTGGATATGTTTTTGTTTTTCCTTTGTTTATATAAATAAAAGTGGAATTAATGGATTAAATGTGAATTATTATAAGATCATAGAAATATTATTAATTTAGAAATTCAACAGAAATATATATCATTGTCTACATATTCTGGTTGTTATAAGAACATTTGATTCACTGACTTCCTTTTATGTTTCATAATTATTTCATAAAGCAATGCTTTTTTTTTGCAGTACTGGGGATTGAACGCAGGGGCGTTCTACCTCCGCGCTACACCCCCTATTTTTTATACTTTATTTTGAAACCGGGTCTCACGAAGTGGCGGAGGGCCTCACTAAGGAGAGAGAGAGAGAGACAGGGAGAGAGAGAGTGAGAGAGCTGAGGCTGGCCACGAACCTGGATCCTCCGGTTTCCGCCTCCCAAAGTACTGGGATTACAAGCATGCGCCACCATGCCCGGCCTAAAGCAATGCTTTTATTAACAATATTTTTTAAAGAGTATTACTTGGATTTATTTATTTCTTCATCGTTTTTCATAATTCTTAAAAAATAAATTTCTCTTGCTTTTTATGGGCTGATCAAAACTTATATAATATTTAGTTCAGTTTCTTGTTTCTTGATTGGGTTATTTTTTAAGGTTGTCTTCTAAGTACTTTGTATATTTTAGATATTAGTCCTCTATCAGAGGAGCAGCTGGCAAAGATCTCCATTCTGTAGGCTCTTTCTTTAGACTCTTGATGACTATCTTTGCTGCACAAAAACTTTTTAAGTCCATCCCATTTATTAATCCCCATTTTAATTTCCTGACCTTAGGGGATCTCATTGAAGAAGTTTTCTCCAGTGCTTATATTAGAGCATTGGTCCTGTGCCCTCCTCTATTAATCTCAAAGCCTCTAGTCTAATTTCCAGGTAGATTATTTTTTGTAGAATGGCCATTTTAATAATATTTATTTTGCCTATACAAGAGCATAGATGTCTTTCCATCTTCTGAGATCTTCAATTACTTTATTTTGTGTTTTATAGTTTGCATTGTAGACATCTTTTACCTTCTTAGTTAGTTTTGTCCCTAGGTACCTTATTGTTTTTGAGGTTATTGTGAAGGGAATTTTTTCTGTATTTCTATCTCAGAGAATTCATAATTGGTGTATAGAAAAGCTATTGATTTTTATAGACTGATTTTGTATCCTGCTACTTTGCTGAACTTGTTTATCAGCTCGAGACACTACACAAAAGAAGAAATACAATTGGCAAATAAATATATGAAAAGTGTTCAACATGATTACCAATCAGGTACAAAGCTACAATGCTACATTGAGATTCCATATAACCCAAATTAGAATTGCAATCTTTAAAAATAGGAACAAAAATAAATGCTGGGGAAGATATGGGGAAATAGGAACTCGTCTACACTGTTGGTAGGATTGCAAATTAGTGCAACCACTATGCAGATTAGTGTGGAAATTCCTCAGAAAACTGGGAATTGAACAATCATACGATCCACTCCTGGGTGTCTTTCTAAAGGAATTGAAATCATAATATTAAAGTGATAAATGCATATCCATTTTTATAGCAGCACATTCACAATAGACAAATCATGGAACCAGCCTAGGTGTTCATCAATATATGAATAGATTACAAAATTATAGAACATACAAACACAGTTGAATTCTACTCAGTCAGTGAGGCAATGGAGGTGGTCTAGGGGAAGATGGAAGTGTTATGTATATATATGAAATTATCAATGCCAGTTTCAATATCATGTACAGGGAAGGAGAAGAAGTGGGGAAGGAGCAGAGAGGAGGAAGCTCACCAAGTACTGTGTGCGTATATGTCACTATCGTTCTGGATTTCATCCAGATGACGTGAGTCTACAATGCAACAATAAAAGGATATTTAAAAAATGTGAGGGATAAATGGACTATATGTATTTTTCAGGGAGATATTTTACATTTTACTTGCAGATAGGGATCCACATGTACTTCACATAAGCAAATTAGCTATTAGATTTTTTGGTGCTTGTTTCAAAGAAATTCCATTCAAGATATGAATTAGGATCATCCTTGGTATTAAGAATTGAATCACAGGAAACTGATGATATCCCCATGTGGGAAGTATGCAATATCTAAACAAAAAATTATTCAATTATTTCTGTGCTAAGTTATAATTTATTTTATACTGTTTACCAAAGTAACTGCTATATAATAGAATATTATAATTTTACTATTAGATTATTTTTCAGATGGATTTTTAGATTCTGCTAGTGAGTCATTAGAATATGTATATATACACATATACATTTGTATCTGCCTTGTTATACATACACATAAAAGACATATATAGTATATATATATCATTATCTATATACAGTTATTACCTTTGAAACTTAACAGGTTAAAAATAAAACATTAATTTTGTCTCTCCTGTGTTTCTTCAGTTTAACAATTTTATTAAAAACACAACATATTTAAAATTGTGTAAGTCAGAATATTCTGAATCATCTCAAATTTTTTCTTTCCTACAGTCCCCTGAATGGTCCAGATTTTTCTTACTGCTCTAGAGTCATCCCGTTTTACTTTTCATCCACTAGTTCTTGGTGACAAATCCATATTACCATTTTGTCAAATTCTAGAGTAATATTCTGCTCTTGTTACCTGGAATGCTTGAATAGGTTTTTTGGTTTTTTTCTGTTTACTAAGAATCAGGTAGCCTTCCTCTTTGGTTACTAATACTTCTATGATAATACCATTCACTTTAATTAATCCCATTTATTTCTTCAGAGTACTAAGAAGCATTAGGAATAGCTTCATTTTCAGCTTTCTCCTGTACTAGAAGATAAACTCAAAGAAGGATAAAGATCATGCCTATCTTATTCACCTTGAGGAATTAATGATATATAAAAAGCATAGAATAAATATCTATACATTGGAGGCATTACAGATCAAGTGAAATGAAGGTTAATTTTCTGGGAATTGATAGGAAGCTTAATAAATAAATAAATAAATATATATATATATATATATATATATATATATAATAAGCAAACAGAGAAAAACTATCACTTCAGATTCAAACTAAGGAAATTTACATCATTTTGGTCTTAAATAACATATACTTATGTTTTCAAAGTGTAAACATTCCCAAGAAAAACATAAAGTATATCTTTGTTAACTTTAAGAAATTTATAAAGTTAAAACATTTTAAAAATTAATATTAAAAGTAAATTAAGGATTAGAACATTTATGTTTTCTGGATAGTGACTGTGAAGTATATATAACATTTATCAGTAAAATAAACACATAGTAGAGAAAATAGTGAGTAATGACTATAAAAAACATTCATTTATCAAGTATGCTGACATGGCTCACAATGTTTCTGGGTCTTCTCTTTGGGGATTATTCTTAAAGGCTACGGCACATTCCTTTGAATGTTCTCTACCATGGAAAATGCTTTTCAGTTGCAGGTAAACTTAATTTTTGGAACATATACAACCAATTTTGCATAAAATTTGCTGAATAAGAGAGTGGTAAAGTTAGAAGATATTGTTTAAATTAAAGAAAAGGAAGGCTAACTAAAGTAATAAAAACTAAACTTTATATTCAACTCACACAGTTGACCTTGAACTGATTCCAAAAAAGAAATTCAAAGATTTTCCTAAAATAGAAATAATTTTGGAATAACTTAATTCCCTCACCAGTGTGACATATGGAAGACATTATTATTCTTAGAACACAGAAGTTCTAGTGGGTCTACTTAAATATCAACCCTTCCAGGGTAGCCATATTCTATTTATATTTTATACTAATTTGTTAATTCATTGAAAACCTATACCATTTGTATGTATCAATATACTTTAAGTGCATTTATTGAATTTACAAATATATTTTGAATGTAATTCAGTGTATTAATTCATAAATTTTCTCTTCATGAAAACAAAGATTGAAAATTGTTGAGAGAGGGTTTGATGGCAATTGACAGTGTATGACCAATTCAACTTGATGAGTTTTTCATTTATCCTTATTTAAACTTATAAACAATAATAAATACATAATAAATTGAGAATAAATAAAAATGAATATATAATAACTATAAAGCTCTCTAACCCAGTTTTTATTACATTAAAATATGCTACATCTAATTATTAAAATTAAAAAATGTTCTATTATTTTTCTTTATTTTTGTTTTGTTGCAATAGTGCTGTTTTAAATGAAACTGCTAGTTGGGCATGGTGGCATACACCTATAAAAACAGTACTAAGAGGCTGAGACAGGAAGATCACAGGTTTGAGGATAAACTCAGCAATTTAGTGAGGCTCTTAGCAACCTAGTGAGACCCTAGTTTCCAAATAAGAAATAAAATTGGTCTGGGAATATAGCTCAGAGGTAGAATGCCTCTGGGTTCAATTCCCAGTACCACAATAAATAAACAAATAAATCTGCTTAATTGAGCTATAATTGATATACCAATAAGTGAACATACTTAATGTGTACTATTTAGTTTATTTGTATATATGTATACACCAATGAAATATCACTAGAGTGAAGTTTCACACATACCCCACCACTAAAAATTTCCTTGTGTACCTTTGGATGTGTATATGTGTGTAAGAACACTTCACATGAGATCTGCCATTGAATTTTAAATGAATAATACTGTGTTGTTCAGTATATGCTATACAGCAGAGCTCAAGAACTAATTTATTTTGCATCACTGTAATGTTATATCAGGTAAACAATAGCTCCTAGGTTCCTCCTCTTCCTTGCCCCTGATGACCACCATTCTACTCTCTACTTCTGTGAGCTTTACTCTTTTAAGTACCTCCTATACAAGTGGGATTATGCAGTCTTTCTATGACTGGCTTGTTTACTTAGCCAAATATTCTACATGTTTATTCCATCAGATGGCAGAATTTCCTGTTTTAAAAGGTCAAGTAGTATTTCATATTTTTATAGCACATTTTCCTCATCCATTCATTTGTAGATAGACATTTGGGTTATTTTCATGAGTTGGCTATTGTTAATAGTGCTATAATGAACATGGAAGAGTAGATATTTTGTTGAGGTCTTTATTTAAAATCTTTTGGGTAAATACTCAGAACTAGAAATGCTAGATAATATGGTAGGTCTATTTTTAATTTTTTAAGGAGCTTCTATACTGTTTACCACAGTGACTTAAACATTTTACATTTCTACCTACAGTGGTCAAGAGTTTCAGTTTCTCCACATCCCTTCAAACATTTGTTATATTTTGTTATTGTCAGTTTTAATAATAATAACTATCCCCACAGTTCTGAGGTGATATAGCATTGCAGTTTTCATTTCCATTTCCTTGACTTGTGAGGCTGATCATCTTTTCAAATACCTGTATTTTTTTCTAACTTTTTTCTATCTTTTAATTTAAATTTTAACTGATACATAAAAATAAAAGAATATTAATGGGGCATTATGTGATATTTTGATATGTGTATGCATTATGTAATATTTAAATCAAGGTAAAAACCATCTCCTCAAACATCTATCATTCCGTTATTAAGAAAATATTCAAAATCTTTTTTCTAATTTTTTACAATATACAGTAAATTATTATCTATAATCAACCTATTGTGAAATAGCACACCAGAACTTACTTGGATTTAACTGAAACTTAATACCAATGTATTAATCACTCTTTATCCTTCCTACCAACTCCCCATACTCTCTCCGTCATTCTACCATCATTATCTATGACACCAACTTTTTTAGATTCTAACTAGGTCATATGGTACTTGTTTTTCTGTGCCTAGCATTTGCCTATTTTTAAATTAGGTTATTTGTTTTTTGCTATTCAGTTGAGACTTCCTCTATATTTTGAATCACACCCTTTTGTCAGATATATGATTTCCAAATATTTCCAATATCATTCTGTAGGTTACATTTTTATTCTGTTGGTTGTTTGCTATGAAGAACTATTTCAGTCTGATATTCGAATTTTTATTTTTCTTGTGCTTGTGCTTTTGTTGTCTAATCTTAGAATTTTTTTGGCCATAACCAATATCAAGAAGTTTTTCTCCTCTATTTTCTTCTGTAAATTTTATACTAATGGTCTTCTGTTTTAGCTTTTAATTTATTGTGAAGTAATTTTTATGGTATAAGATAGTTGTGATGGTACATTATATTTGTTAACTTGACTGGGTACCCAGACATCTGTTAAAACATTATTTCCTGGTGTGTTTGTGAGGGAAATTATGGAGAAGATTAGTATTTGAATTCATAAACCTAAAGATAACTCTCACCAAATGGGTGGGCATAGGTTAATTAGGGGCCTGAATAGAATAAAAATGTGGAGAAAGGGTGAATTTGCCCACTGTTTGAGCCAAAATATCTGTATTCTCTTGTTCTCAGATATTATATCTTCTGGATATTGGGTTTATAGACTGAAATTGAGACTTAAACCAATAGTTTTCCTTTTTCTCAGGTCTTTAACATTGGATCAGAACTAAATCTCCAGATTTTGTGGCCCACCAGCTTACAAATAACAGATGTAGGACCTCTTAGCCTCTGTAATTGTGTGAGTCAATCTCTCATAATTATTCTTTTCCTATGTATCTGTATACTCTCTGCTGTTTTTCTTTTCTGCAGGATGATAACATAGTAGGGGTCTTATTTTACTCTTTTGCATGTGGATGTCTAGTTTTACCAAAATTATTTGTTTAATTTTTTTTCTCATGGAATATCCCTGATATCTTTGTTACTTACCAGTTGAACATATATCACAGGGTTTAATTCAGGATTCTCTATTCTTTTCCATTGTTCTCCATGTCTGACTTTATGCCAGTGTTATCCTGCTTTAATTTCTATTGCTTTGTAATATATCTTAAAATAAAGAAGGATGATGCCTTTGTCTTGGTTATTTTGTCTCAATATTGTTCTAGTTATTCTGGGTATTTAGTGGTTCTAAATGAATTTTAGGATTATTTTTCCTATTTCTGTCCAAAAAAATGCCATTATTATTTTCATGGAGGTAGTATTGAATGTTGATCACCTTGGGTAAAATAGACAATTCAGCAATATTGCCTTCAATCCATGAACATGGGATGTCTTCCCATTTGTTTATCTAATTTTTTGTCAATATTTTATAAATATGAATGCAAGTTTTTTACTTCCTTGGATAAGTTTCTTCCTATATTTTTAATTTTATTTTAAAAGGGAATATAATAATCTTATATCTTCCAGTCCTACTGAGAATTTTTATTAGTTCTAACAGGTTATTTTGGATGATTTCTTGTAATATCATGTCATCTGCAAGCAGAATTAATTTAACTTTTTTTCTGATTTGGATGCATTTTATTTCTTTTTCTTGCTGAACTTCTCTAGTTAGGAATTACAATACTATGTTACAATACATCAATAATAGAAGATTTCAAAACCAAATTCTACAATAGATACAATATGTAGAGAGAAAATCAATAACAAAACAGTGGACTTGAACTACGCTAGAGACAAAATGGATTTAAAAGACATAAAGAACATTCTATCCAACAACAGAATGGGCAATCTTCTGAAGTACACATGAATAGATAGATCTCATGGGAATTCCTTAGATGGATCTCACGGAAATTCACAAAAGAAGTCTCAATAAATTTGAAGAGACTGAAACTATAGTATAACTATAGTATTATTTTTTATGATGATGAAATGAAATGGAGCTGGGTGTGGTGGCGCATGCCTGTATTCCTAGTACTTGAAAGGCTGAGACAATGACATTCTTAGCAACCTAGCCAGACCCTGATTCAAAACAAAAAGTAAAAAAGGGCTTGGGGTGTAGCTCAGAGGGAGAATGCTCCTATGCTCAATCCCCAGTACCACAAAAAGGAAAATATAAAAAAGAAGAAATGAAATGGGAAATCAAGAATAGAACTCTGAAAAATTAAAAAATATCCAAAGGTAAATAACATAATCTCAAATAACCATTGGATCAAAGAAAGAATAAAACGGAAATTAGAAGACACCAAATATAAACAAAAGTACAAAAAAAGAGCACACCAAAACTTTTGAGATGCAGCAAAAGAGCATTAAAAGTAAATTTTGTAGTGATGAATGCCTTCATTTAAAAGAAGAAAAAAGGAGAAAAGATATTAACAATCAAATTTGTACTTCAAGGATCTAGGATAAAACCCTGCTAAGCCCAAATTTAGCAGAAGGAAGAAAGTAAAGACTAGAGAGAGAGAAAAAAAGAAAATATGGAACAGAAAAATAATAGAAAAGTTATTTAGACTATCAGGTTGGTTTGTGAAAAAAATTGGCAAACAAATAGAGAAGAATCAAATAATTAAAATAAGAAATATGTAACAACTGCTGAGGCCACAGGAATAAAAGGCAACATAAAAATTATTATGGACAATTAAAGACCATCAAATTGGGTAACCTGGAAAAATAAATTCATAGAAATATTGAACCTACTTACCAAAACTGAATCATGAAGAAATAGAAAATCCAAACAGATATATAACAAATAGAGAGACTGGTTATTTGGGAATTTATTTTTATATTTATTTATCTATTTATGGTACTGGGGATTGAACCCAGTGGCATTCTATCTCTGTATTTTTTATTTTGAAACAGGGTCTCACTAAGTTGTTGAGGATCTCTCTAATTTGCTGAAGAATGGCTTTGAACCTGTGATACTCCTTTCTCAGTCTCCCAACTACTGGAATTTCAGGCATGCTCCAACACACCTGGCTCTTATGTGGGATTTTTTAAATACCTATTTACCTTTGCAAAACATTCTAATTTCTAAGAGAAAAGTACTTTTTAGAAGAACCAACAAATACAAAAGGGAGTTTGACAAAGTGATCCATAAGAAATGACATAAAAAGTTGAAATCCTCCTGCTGTATTTTAAAGTTTATAAATCTTTTCAGTGAAATAGTCCATTTTTGAGCACTAACTATATTACAAACCTTGTAACAAATATCGCATGTATATCATCACTTATAATCTTAAAACAGTTCTTTTAAGTAATTGCTAATGTCACATTTTTTTTTTTTTTGCAGTACCGGGCATTGAATGCAGGGGCTTTCTACCTCCGCGCTACACCCCCGGCCCTATTTTTTATACTTTATTTTGAAACCAGGTCTCACAAAGTTGCGGAGGGCCTCACCAGGTAGAGAGAGAGAGAGAGAGAGAGAGAGAGCTGAGCCCGGCCGAGAACCGGGATCCTCCGGTCTCCGCCTCCCAAAGTACTGGGATTACAAGCGTGCGCCACCACGCCCGGCTCTAATGTCACATTTAACAATTGAGGAAATTGAGTTTCTCAGGGAAACTAAAGAATTCACAAAGGCAACAAAAAGAGTAAATTTTGTGGCGACATACTGATTTTTCCCTCTTTAATATTTTCTTTTTGTTATTTATTGTTTATTTACTTATTTAATGATACTGGGGATTAAACTCAGGAGAATTCTACCTTTGAAATACACCTCTAGTCCTATTTAATTTTTTTATTTGGAAACAGGGTCTCATTAAGTTGTGAAGGGCCTCACTAAACTGCTGAGGTTGGCCAACTGGCTATCCTGCTATCCTCCTATCTCAGCCTCCCAAATACTGGAATTGCAAGCATGTGCCACCATGACTGGCTTAATCTTTTCTTCTTAACAATGATACAAAATATATCTTTGTGGAAGCCTCTGGTATATTTATATCCCAAAGAACAGTGTATAGAATACAAAGTTAGAATAGTACATGGAGTATACACATCTGCTTATGAAAGAAGGAGATAACCAATGGGAAAATGATATGAAAAATAATTTAAAAAATTATTCAACTTTAGAGGACATCAAATATGAATCAAAGATTTTCAAGTAGTAAATAGAAGTTTCTAGAGTCCACTAGAAATTGAGTAAGTGTATGAAAATAAAAATTTCATACATATGAAAATGAAAATAAAAATAAAATGTAGGAAACTACATTTTATCAATTTTTTTTTGCAGTACTGGGGATTGAACCCAGGGGCATTCTACCTCCGAGATACACCCCCAGCCCTATTTATTATTCTTTATTTTGAAACAGGGTCTCACTAAGTTGCGGAGCGCCTCACTATGTAGCTGAGGCTGGCTGCGAACCCGGCTCCTCCAATCTCAGCCTCCCAAGTACTGGGATTACAAGCATGCGCCACCATGCCTGGCTTATCAATTATTTTGAGCCCTGGAAGTTCCATGCACTGAAAGAAACCTAAATCCTTCTTTATTAATGATTCTTTTTTACAAAGTTCAGATTTATAAATATATGTAATTTAAATAGTCTATTTTCACATTTTTCCCACATTATTTTCTGTTCAATTTTTTTATTCAGTCTCTGTCTCTTACCACTTTTATCGGTAAGTTGATCAAACCAAACAGACAATTAATTTAAGAAATTTTATTTATAGGTTTAATAAAGTACATGATACAGATTAAATGAATGACTGCCCCCTGACCTCCCATTGGATCAGTAGATAATAGGGCTAATTAGTCATTAAGAAGAACTGCTTCATTCAGAGTCACATGTACTCGGCATAGGAGAGATTCTGCTGTGCCCATGGCATTAAAAAATACCGATTTTTTACAGCCAAAAAAGTTGAAAAGGCAAACCATAGCCATTATGAGTTGGAATAAAATATACTTTCAACTACATAAAAAGGGCTTTAAAATTTCTGAATTCTGATCCATCAGTTCACTGACCAACAAATATGGAGTTTAATTGCTCTTAAAGGATTAAAAACTTTCAGAGTATCTGTACTATTGTTACAGCAGTTAAGTTTCCAATGGACTTGTATTCCAAATACAGATGGTCTTTAATTAAAATCAAGCCCGCCTGCTCACAGCTGCAAACTCTTTAGTTCAATGAAATCCCCTCCTTATATTTCCTTCATTTCACACATACAGCAGACAAACACACACAGATATTTTCTCTTTTACATAAAAGAGAACAATGAACATGTCTGTGTTTTTTTTCTATTACAGAGGTTATAAATAAATATGTTACTGATCAATAGCCATGTCTGTGTTTGGTTAAACTTTAGACACATTTGTTCTTGATTATAATTCTCTGACCTCCCTTTTCTTAGAGTATTTAGTTTAGAAAACATGTGATAGCCAGTTCTTTCTCTGCCTCCTTTGAAATATACATAAATCTAAAAAATCTTTTGGCAGTTTTAAGACACAGAAAATGTCTGAAAATCCTGGGAGCTATTTCTTTGGAATGTAATTGTCAAAGAAGAATGCACTTCTATCTTCCAGTCTCTCTGGGAACGTAGGAAAACAAGTTTGGTAGGTACTTCTCTCTAAGTTATAAAATTATATACTGTCATAAAAATATGAGAAAGTTTATTTTCCCTTTGGGTAGGTGATCAGTATATTCTAGAGGCTAAAGGGTTCTCCCTGCCCAACACTTATATCTCTCTGGCCTTGTTTCAGTGGAGTTGAGTTCAGTCTCTCCCCATTCTAAAACTCTTGAATAGTCTTTGTTGCCTGTTGGCCCATGCAATTTTTCTTTGACATTACTCAAAATACTTTATTATGGATACCCATAATTTTATCTGTGGCTTAGAGGGGTTTTGTATTCATATATGAAATATATAAATATTCATCATATATTTTTGAGAGTATTGGGGATTGAACCCCAGGGCATTCTGTCTTCAAGCTGCCAGCCCCAGCACTTTTTATTTTGTGTTTTGAAACAGGGTTTCCCTAAGTTGTTGAGTCTCACTAAGTTGCTGATGCTGGCATTGAACCTGTGAACCTATTGTCTCAGCCTCCCGAGTACTAGGATTACAGGTATGCTCCGCTATGCCTAGCTAATGCCTAGCTAATGTTTATGATTTCTACAAAATTATATTTTGTGCACTCAACAAGAAAACTTAGAGGACTCCTAAGCCTTTCATACTCTGCTCTTCGAATTTGTATTTTGAGTCTACTACATTCTCCAAGGAAGACATCACCCCCATGTCTAACAAGAATTGAAGGTAGTTAAAAACAGAGAGTCTTGAAAATGTAAAAGTGGTATTTCAGGAACAGAATGACTAGCCTATAAACTACTATACTCAGTGCCTTTTTAAAATTGAATTAAATTAAATTGAATTGAATTCAATTTGCCTTTACATGTTAATGATATAAATAAACTAATGTATACTAAAGCTATAAATTATTTATACAAAGAAAATTATAGCAAACAAATGAAAATATTATGTCAAAAAAAGAAAGTGCGAAACAGGTTTGGATTGCTTTACACATTCACTATACTTTTTCAGAGGATGCTTGCCATCAACACCATCTACAGTTTACTGTTATTTTTGTGGTTATTAATATCATTGTATGTACACTAAAGTGTTGGTCACTAGAGGACTACTAGAATATTACTTTGTATTTTAAGAATTATCAGGGCTTTAGGTTTAGGAAGGAATTTACATAAGTAGTTAAAATACATACTGAAATAGACTTCTATATGGTAAGATCTGTTGAAAGCAGTAGCAAAACAAGTAAAAATAGTCCTACTTCAAAAACTAACATAGTTCTCTTCTATAAAAAAGTTCCCAAACAAAATATTCATTCTTGTTTTCCAGTCCTTGCACATGTCTTCTCACCGTCCCAGCATTTCCTTTCTTTCATTGGAGAGTCATGGAAGTATTGGAACTCCATGTGTGGTCACAACACTTACTAAAACTTGGGGGTAAAGGTCAAATAAAGCATCCAAACATTTGACACTACTACTAGATTTCTTCTTTCCTGTGTCTCTATAACTGCTGCTTCATAAATGACAAGAGTTAATAGCATGGTATGGAATCAGATTTTTCATGTGTTTCCAAACACATAAATATGTGTGTATGTGTTTGTGTGCTTGTGTACAAAGGGGAAATAACACTACCTAAACCTCTATGAGGGTAAAAGAGTTAATGATGTATTCCACATAAAACATTTAGCACAGTGTCTGGTGCCATTCAATCTCAGTTGCTGTTTTGCTTATCATTGGTTGTATAACAAAACTCTTCCAAAACTTATAAGCTTAAAACAAGCATTACTGTTGTTCGTAATTTTTACCATATTACTTGTGATCTCTGGGTGGCATAATTTTTTCATAGTTGAAAGTTTCCAAGAGCAGAAAGCAGAAACTCTGTGGTCATTTTAAGAGGTAAGCTTGGACATAGTACACCATTAACAGAGTTGAAACATATTCAGTGGGGCTGGAAAAAAGACTACTTGTTAGTGAGGGCAAAACAAGCTTGCATTGCAGGTTAGCATGTGGTAAAAAAAAGTTCTTTTTTATAACATACTGTAGAATATAATCTTCTACAGTTCTTATATTTTCTCCTATTATTCTGACAGTGAATTTTCCACATTGTGTCTCCCAAATGAAATAATTTCATTTTGCCTAAGTTCTGTTGTTCTTAGTTCATTTTTTATTTATTTTGCAAATATTATGTGTGGGACACTGCTCAAGGAACTATGACTACAGAAGTAAAAATGGCAGATAATCTCCCTGTCTCAGGTTATTATTTTTACAAACAACCTAGGTTATAACAGAAAATGACTCACATCACAGATGGAGGGAATGAGTAACTGGTATTGATTGGCAATCATAGCGCCCATATTTGAAAATGTGGCCTTTGAGCTAATATCTAATGGGCAAGAAGCCCTGTGAAAATCTTTATAAAGATTCCAGGCAGAAGAAACAGCAAGTGCCAGTGCTTAATGGCAACAATGAGCAAGAGAGAAAACCATTGTGATGGGAACAACTGAAGGAAGAAAGATTCTCAGAGCATACAAAACTCAAGTAGGAGAAACAATGTAGAGCAGAACTTCTTCAGCATGGTCTACATTAGAAATACTTGGAAAGCTATTTTAAGTGTCTAGATTATTCTATGGACAACTATTTTTACCAAACATTGATACAGAGTATTTTGAAACATAATGAAGAATATGAAACTTTAGACTACGATTCCTAATTTGGGGTTGCAGAACTTGCCTTGGAAGCTCAGTTTTTAAATGGGGAATTGAGAAACAAGTTCTTGAAAGTTGGAATGAATAACTGTAAGATTATTCTCTCTCCTAGTTTGCTCATTTCTAGAATTTCTGTCTTACCTTGAGCTAGTTCATGTTCCTCAATTCTCTAAGTAGAAGTAACAGTGATAATATTATGCTGAGCTAAGTCACAAGAATTCTGTGACAATAAAGAGATAATAAAAAACAATGCGTTAAAATATGAAAAAATAATATAAATTTTTCTTACTGTTAATGGGAAACCATAAGAGAATGTTAATGGGGTGGTATGGGGAAGAAAAAATAATATCTTTTAGTTTTAAAAATATTATTGTGGCTGCTGTTTGTAGAATGGGTTATGAGTTGTTATAATACAACTAAGTATAGTCAAGTGAGAATCTGTCATGATTTTGACTAGCATGGTAATAGTAGAAATGGAAAAAAATTATGAAAGTAGGATATATTTAAAAAAACTACTTTCACCTCAAATTATATAGCATTCTATAATACCTTGCTTTTAAATATGACAGTGCTAAATTACCTGTCTTTAACCCCACACACTCCATGGACAATTTTACAGGTTCTCCATCCACTTTCTGGTTTCTTCCTTCACTGAAATTTTAGCTCCATTTTTCCCCTATGATCCAGATCAGCCACATATAGTTACTAATGACAACTTCTGAGACTCAAGCCCAAGTTAAATTCATAGATTACCCAAAAAGGAAAGTAGATGAAGCAAAAGTAAAAATAAAATAGCATCTGTTTACATGTATCAGGATAATTAAATTGAAGACAAACATGTCTTTGAATTGTATCACATACTAAAAAAAAAAGTAGCTGGGTGTGGTGGCGCATACTTGTAATCCAGTACTTGGGAGGCTGAGACAGGAGATTCCGTGATCGCAGCCAGCCTCAGCTACTTAGTGAGGCACTCCACAACTTAGTGAGACCCTGTTTTAAAATAAAAATAAAAAATCGGGCTGGGGGTGTAGCTCGGAGGTAGAATGCCCCAGGGTTCAATCCCCAGTACCACAAAAATAAAAAATAAATAAAAAAATAAAATAAAAAATAAAGGACCTTGAGCAATATTTACTTCCCATGTAAATATGCCAAAATAAATTTTAGTAAGTAGGTAACAAATATAGTGAGCCATGAGCAATGCTATAATTTTAAATAACATGAATTATTGTTTTATATATATGCATATATAAACATATATGTGTGTATATGTGTTTGTGTGCTTGTGGAATCAAACCCAGAGCCTCACACATGCTTGACAAGTGTGCTACCATTGAGCACACCTCCAGCCTCATTATCATTATTTTTAATAATGTATACAGAAAATTTGTAAAATGCATAAATGTAGAAAAAGAATTAAAATAATCTGTGCTTCTATCATGCAGAAATTCATAGGTAATATTTTCTAAAATTTCTTAATTTTCTTTGAAGAATTTTCTGAAAAGTGTATATATGAGGAAAATCAATATTGTCATCATTCTAAAAAATTTAGTACATGATTAATTTCTTATTTTTAAAAATATGCTTATATTAAAAATTTATATTGTCCTCATTTTACAAATTTTATTAAATAATGACTATTTTATCATATCTCATCTATAAATATTGTATAACACAAAAATAAGTTGACTATAAAGCATCATTTTATTTAAAATATCAAAATACATATTTTTATTGTGAGTCATAAATATTATGACAGTTGACATACCCATCAAGAAATGGACGACAGTGATAAATATAAAAGCCAAGTATTTAAACATATATATCTATACATTTATTTGAAATTTCCTATTTTTTGCAAAAATATTATCTCGTTTTTATTTCAACTTTTATGTTGCATATTTTGTACTTATTTTTATTTTTTGCTGTTCTAGGGATTAAACCCAATTATGTATGTTTAGAATGTATATTTATTTTCTGAATATTTTTAATACTTTAAGACACTTTGCATGAAAAGTTTTCTAACCTCTGATCTAGGACCATGTAAATCCAGTAAGAGATTTCCACTGGCTAAACCAGAATTGCTTCAATCCCTGTGGTAGGCAGAATAATAACCTTAATCCTTCATTTGGTTTACGTTATAACCATCAGAACCTGTGAATATGTTGTTTTACATGGCAAAAGGAGGAAAGGAAATTTGCATATCTGATTAAGGATTTTGACATGGAGTGTTTGTGTGTTTGTGTCTTTGTGTATGCACATGTGTGTGGTATGATACTAAGATTGAACCCAGAGGCCTTCTTCCTCTGAGCTACACCCCTGCCCTATTTTATTTTTTATTTTGAATCAAGGTCTCACTAAGTTGCTGAGGGCCTTCCTAAACTGCTGAGCCTTGAACATACAATCTTCCTGTCTCAACCTCCCAAGTACTGGGATTACAGGTTTGTGCCACCAGACCTGGCCAACATGGAATGTTTATCCCAGATTATGCAGATATAATCACAAAGGGTCCTTGCAAATGAAAGAAGGAGGCAGGAGAGTCCGAATGCCATACAGATTTGTAAATGTCCAGCTGTGATTTTGAAGATGCAAAGAGACCATGTGCCAAAGAATGTAGGCCTTATGTAGAAGTTTGAAAAGCCAAGGATTCTCCCATAGAACCTCCACAAATGAATACACCCCTGCCACAACTTAATTTTAGTTGAGTGAAACCCTCTTTTTATTTCTTACCTCTAGACCTATGGGATAATAAATTTGTGTTAATTTGAGCCTCCAAATTTGTTACAGCAGCAATAGGAAACTTCTGAACCTGTTTTAGCTGGGCTGACACCCAAAGGTTGCACCAGTCAGTCTGGCCTAAGGAAGCCCTTTAGGGGAGCAACAAACTTCAACATGAGATTATACCACTATCACTAACCCTTTTCATTCTGTTCACTACCTAGTGTACAAGATGAGCTGATTCTTTTTTGGTACTGAGTGTGCTCAGAGATCATACCACCTTCCTTGCTATGTGAACTTAAGTAGCTAAGGAAAGTAATGCCATAAATCCTTTTGAATTGACTTTTAAGCAGGCTATTCCAAGACTCAGCAATATCATGTAACTGTGGATTCTAGGATGGTGGGCATTTCATTAACTGCCTAGACGATTAGCCCATTGTTTAGTGACTTTTGCAATAAAAGGTATACGATTGTCAGAAAACTGAACACATGACAGATTAATTCAAAGAGTTACAATGGTATAAACTAATCAGACTGGAACAAAAACAGAGTTTCCTGAAAAGTGTCCACACTAGCAAGGCACCATCAATTGCAACTGAACTGTAGTCAAAGGTCTGATGTATTTAATCTGTGAAGAAAAGGCAGGGGAAATACTCCATGCCCTATGACCTCTGTCATCATAAGACAAATGGTGAACTATTGGCAGGAATCATAAATCTATCATGAATTTATAGCCTCTGCATCAGAAACAGAGAGCCCTTCAGCTGTGTCCAGTCTCTGGTGTTTATTGTTGCCCTGTTTGGTAAAATGATGGATACAGTTATGAATGATGGCAATCTGCCCACCACAAAGTTTCATCAAGATCCTGACTCTAGTCACGTTTAGCAGAGAATGGGCCCTTGTTTGGGGAATCTACATGAGTGACGTAGATGGCTCAATCAACAGCAATCATTTAATTCCACAGTACATGTACCTGCACAAGGATCTTTTTCATCTCTCAGTCTACACATTTTTCAAGTAGCAGACCAAACAGCAAGACAATTGGGAAAAAAACCCAAATGTAGTAAATAGATAATACTGATTTTCTCAGTCAACATTCTCACTGATATAATAAAAAATGAATGACCAAGCAACTGAGAGGAAGGAAGATTTATTTGCTCACAGTTTCTTGGAGATTCTGGGTTCAGTCCATGTGAGGCCAGGGTGTGGAGCTCAGGGCATGGCAGCAGGAAACAGGGAGAGGGAGAGAGAGCAAGGCCTCTGTTCCTCACATCATGGAGGCTAGAAGCAAGAGAGTACAAGCAGAGGAGAAAACCTGATATAATCCCCAAAGCCACACAGCTCCCAGAGACCCAAGCCCTGCTTCCAACATTGCTACCTTGTTTCCATGAGGGCTATGGGATATTCTAAATCCAAACCATTATACTGATCATTAGCTGGGTGCTGTGGCTCAGACCTGTAATCTCAGTGCTTTGGAGAATGAGACAGGAGGATCTCAGGTTCAAGGTCAGCCTCATCAACTTAGTGAGACCCTCAGAAATTTAATGAAATCCTGCTTCAAAATTAGCCACATCTACCTGGTACTCAGTTTTGTTAAGTGCTGGTAGCAAACTATTAGTGGATTTTCAAAATGAGTATACTTGTATTCATGTCAGAAAGGAGACAAAGCAGAAGTTCAGTGACCTGCTTCCCTTTGCCAGATATTCTGATTAGCTAAATTATCACTCACAGAAATTACAGCTCAAAAGGGTCATTAGTATTGTGATTGTTTTAGAAAGAGTTTTAAGTATCTTAATAATAATTCTCCTTCTTCTTCTTCTTCTTCTTCTTCTTCTTCTTCTTCTTCTTCTTCTTCTTTTCTTGGGGGTGGGTACTGGGGATTGAACCCAGGGGCAGTATACCTTTGAGCTATACCGCCTGCCCTCTTTTTTTAAAAAAAAAAAGAGACAAGACTTGGTAAATTGCTCAAGCAGTCTCAAACCTACAATCCTCCTGTCTCAGCCTCCCAAGTACCGGGATTACAGGTTTGTACCTCCATTCCCAGCTTTAATAATTCTTCTTTACGTGAAATTTTTTCCAGTTGAGAGAATCTCCTCTGGTATTTATGGTAGAGGGAAATAAATAACAATACCACATGAATTTTCTACTACCCATTCAAATGACAAACACCACCTTCTTGAGTTATAATGGTTATATCATGATAAACCTATCATAAATTGAAAATATCTTAAACATGGTGACTTAGCAACACAGTAAACTGTAAAGTACTGATTGTTGAATCCTTGGGAATGCATGGCTAAGAGCCATAGCTTGTGTCTGCATTTAAGCACTATGGGAAACTATCATACGGTGTGTCACTGGCCTGGGAAAAGATCACAATTCAGCACTCAAAATACAGTTCCTATTGAGTATATATTGTTTTTGCATGATCATAAAGTAAAAAAAAAAACCCAGTATGCCCATTATAATCGTCAGGGACCATCTATACTTATTTGGCCTGAAGTGCGTTATTAACAATATCACATTGGTATCCCTTCTTCTCTTTGAACATTGCCAAAAATTCTTTAGCTGAAGTTTTCCTTTCAGGGGTCTCCATAAAATAAGGACTTGAACATCTTTACTAAGAGAGCTATACAATTTCAATTCCTCCCTGCTCCACAGTTCCCCAACATCTTCAGGTGGATGAGTATGGTTATCATTTTCCCTGGGGAACAGAGAGAGAGAACTTGGTACCATCTTCAATTTTCTTTCTTCTCAAAGCAGTTGTGGTTGAGGTAGAAGGAGCTTTAATTTATGGGTGGAGGAAGTAGACCCATTCCAGTAAACAAAGGTCCAACTTTTCTTGCAGTTACAAGTGGCTGGTATAGCAATGTTGTATTGGACAGGGTTCTCTAGATTAACAGAATACACAGAATGAGTATATTTTAAAAAAAGGATTTATCAGATGGCTTACAGTTTGCAGCAATGTAGTCCCAGGTTCTGACTGCACGTGGAGGGTCAGAGGAACCAGTAGCTGGTCGAACGGTCTAAGAGCTGGAGTCTTAGGATTGGAGCAACCACTAATTCAGTC
>PVJS01010646.1:0-47550 GCA_004027185.1 Glis glis | reverse complement strand
CACAAAGTAGAGAGAGAGAGAGAGAGAGAGACAGGGAGAGAGAGAGAGAGAGAGAGAGAGAGAGAGAGAGAGCTGAGGCTGGCCGCGAACCCGGATCCTTCGGTCTCCACCTCCCAAAGTACTGGGATTACAAGCGTGTGCCACCACATCCGGCCTGGGACACATTTTCTAACCCCAGGAGTGTTTCTGACAGATCTCTAGATTCTGCGAAATACACGCACCTTAGGTCCACTTTCTCCAGGGAATCCTTCTTGCCCCTGCGATGGACAGTAGAGAAGATTAGTGTGCGCGCACACGGCCCACCTAGGTTTCCGTCACCTTGGACTTCACCTGCCACCTTGTTTACTACCTCTAAACCAACGAAAGGCTGAAACAAAACGGTTGAAAAACCGGAAACTCCACAGCAGGATATCAGAAATGAACTCCAATTTCTAAATTAAATTCCTGGTTTCATCAAAATATGACAACCCGAGATAAGTGGTTAAAAGGGACTTGGGGCTAAGTGATTTGGAGTATTATAAATCGTCTCTCCTGTGTGCATGTGACGGAATTGTTGGCTACTTGGTCACGTGTCCTGGAATCGTCTTCTTAAAATAGATTACAATGGAGAATTTGGAAGTCTACAGAGAACCTACACTTGCTCATTGTAAGGTCCTATTTTTACCTTATTTTGGCCAAAGACTAATTGAAGAGGTATAATCCTATTTGATGAAAAAACACATATTTAATATAAGCTTTCTTTCCCCCTCCCTCTCTCCCTTCCTTCCTTCTGTCCTTTCTTTTTTTGTATGTGTGGTACTAGGGATTGAATCCAGGAACATTCTACCTCTGAACTATATCCCCAGCCCTTTTAATTTTTTATTTCGAAACAGAGTCTTGCTAAATTGAGGGCCTCGCTAAGTAGCTGAGGCTGGCCTTGAACCTGTGATCTTCCTGTCTCAGCCTCCCAAATACTGGGATTACAGGCGGGCGCCGCCACGCCCGGCTCCACACAGCCTCTTGAATCATTCCCATTGGAATCTCACTTGGAATTACATTGATCTTTATAATACTTTAGACTTCCCATCAGGAAGTTGGCAAACCTCTCCGTTTACTGAAGTTTTCTCTTCCATCTCAGAGCATTGTCATTAAGTCTCCAACCTTTTTTCCAGAAAGGAGATCCTCAATTATATTATGTTTTGGAAGGTCTCATAATCGTTATGACTGGGTCTTTTCCAATATGACTTTTTGCTGGTTATTGTGGTATACAGAAATCACTGGCTTTGATAATTTATCTCTCCGATTTCTAGGGCCTTAAATATTCAGCGACAATATAAAATGACCATTCCAACTTTAGTTTTGTTTTTATTTATTTTTTTTTTTGCGGTACTGGGGATTGAACCCAGGGGCATTCTGCCTCCGAGCTATTCCCCCAGCCCTATTTTTTATTCTTTATTCTGAAACAGGGTCTCAACGAAGTTGCGGAGGGCCTCACTAAATGGCTGAGGCTGGCCGCGAACCCAGATCCTCTGGTCTCAGCCTCCCTAGTACTGGGATTACAAGCGTGCGCCACCACGCCCGGCTCAGTTTTGTTTTTAAGTTACTGCTTGGCCCAACACATTCAGAATAATCCTGCAAAACCTCTCACTAGTGGCTGAAGCAGACATCATAGCAGGAGACAGCGTGTGCGGCACCTCCCGTGTCACCTGGAGCACAGAGCGGCCGAGATGAACGGCACGGCGCAGGCTGGGACCCGTCAGACCCCACCACGTCACCAATGCAGAATGGAACATTCATTTTCAACTCTCAGTTTTTGCCTGCGCCTCCAACCTCACCCGCTCTTTTCTACACATCCCCGTGGGATATCAGCAGATAAATTACCAAAAAATACATTTCATACTGCACAAGATTATTTGCTACTCTTTTTTTCCTCTGAAAAAGGGCAACCAAACCGAAACAACCAAAGAGAAGTAAATGAGAAAAAGATCCATGGAACTGGAGAATATTGTGCTCAGTGAGATGAGTCCACCTCAGAAAGTCAAGGGCCATATGTTTTCTCTCCTACGTGGAAGCTAGAGAGAAAATAGGAAACAAAAGGGACTTCAGATAAATGAGGAGAGAGAGCAGTAGAATAGTGGAAGGGGACAGGGGGAGGGAGGTGGGGAGGAGGGAAACAGTTCAAATAATGCTTTGGCAGGATATAACTGTTCCACTAGCATGTGTGGGGAGGGAAGAGGGGGCCCGGTGGGATGTAGAAGGAAAGACAGCAAAAGCTGCGTACCTGGGTGTTGGATCACATAGAACCTCACCGTGATGTGTCATTGGAATGCACCAATAAAAAGAGCTTAAAAAGTAAACGGAGAAAGCCCAGCGGGCAGCAGCGTGGCTCACCTTTGCTCCTTTCCGTCCGGTGCTGCCGTAACGTGGACTACCATCATCGCCCTAGAAACAAGGCCAGGAATTACCGACATCCCAGACTGCAGGTGGAGGCGGGCTGATTCACAAAGGACAGGGCCAGCCAGGTTGGGGTCTGACCGGGGACCATGAGGAAGCAAGGGCCTCCCCTGGGGTAGGCCATAGGCATGCTGTGATAGTGGCATTACACATATCTGTAAAATGGGACTAGTGATTATAACCCCTCATGGCATTGTTATGAGGATTAAAGGAGATAGTCGTATTGCCTCTTCTGGATAACATTTATGTTTTAATACCTCAGCTCTAATCCATTTTCAGTTAGAAAAAACAACAATTGCCAAATGCATGCCTGTTGGTACTGTCTGAGCGGTGGGTGTAGGATGCGATGGGTCTCTGATTCTGATGGGAGGGAAGGTCGGGAGAAGGGCTACAGGGATACTGAACACAAGTTTTGTCTGTTTTACTACTTGGCTTCAAGAGCGTCCTGGCCACAACGTTGGATCCTTGGAAATTTACCTCCTTGGAAAAGCTGCCAAGGAACTAATCCGAGACAAGGATGGTAGCGCTCTCAATTTCTAGAACACTGTAAAGCTAGATTGGGATAGTGTATATATATATATATATATATATTTTTTTTTTTGACTGGGGATTGAACCCAGGGACATCCTACCTCCAAGCTACACCCGAACCCCTTTTCATTTGGAAACAGGGTCTCACTAAGTTGCTGAGGGTCTTGCTAAATTGCTGAGGCTGACCGCAAACCTGCAATCCTCCTGTCTCAGCCTCCCAAGTACTGGGATTACAGGCATGTACCACCACACCTGGCTTGGCCTCCACATTTTAAATGAGCTTGTGCCATATTAGAAATCGGTGAAGAAGCTGGGGACTTCTAAGCCTGGAAGAAAGAAGACTGTAGACAACGACAGCTGATGCTTAGAAAGACAGAGAATCTGGCTTCTTGTGTAAGGAGTTGGATGAAGAACTGGTGGGCGGAAAAACATGAGTGCAAACTTGTGCTCTAATCAATAAAGGCTGTTCAAAACCAGTGTACTCCCCACCGTTAGCAGAACTTAGGAAGACGTGAGTGAGGAGGAATGTTGGAGAAGGGATTTCTTTGGGAGGAGGAGGCTGAATAGGATATCCTTGAGGTCTTCCATGTTATGGAATCTCAGAGTTGGGGAGTCCAAGGAAACAATTATTATTATTATTATTATTATTACTACTACTACTACTACTACTACACTGGGGATTGAATCCAGGGGTGTTCTACCTCTGAGCTACACCCCCAGCCCTTTTTATTTTTTATTTTGAATCAGGCTCTCATTAAGTTGCTGAGGCTGGCCTTGAACCTGCAATCCTCCTGTCTCAGCCTCCCAAGTACTGGAGATTACAGGCATGCGCCACCATGTCAGGCTTGGGATAATAAATATTTTATATTCTTCATATAGAACTCTTCAGAGACATAGTTGAGCTTTCTATCTATTGCACTAAAAGATTCTGAGGGTCAGACCAAGCGTACCAATAGAAAACCAACCTGTAATCCTCGAGGCCCCGGGAGGCCGGAGGCTCCTCTGGCTCCGAGATCCCCGGGGTCTCCCTGTGGAACACAGCAATAGAACATTCTTATTGGGTTGTCTTTGTAATGGAAAAGGCAGCATTCCGCTGTCTCCAGGTGTATTAGGTGTATTCCCCAAGAGGACAACAGGTTTGCGCCAGAACCCATCCAAGAGGAAGGGCTGAGCTGAGCCACCAGCCACGCTTGGTGGCCATGCCTGCCCTCCCAGTACTTGGGAGGCTGAGACAGGAGGATCAAAGGTTTGAGGCCAGCCTCAGCAATGTAGAGAGACCCTGTTTCAAAATAAAAAGGGATGGGGTGCAACTCAGAGGTAGAATGCTCCTGGGTTCAATCCCCAGCACACACACAAAAAAACAAAAACAAAAACAAAAAAAAAAGAAAGAAAGAAAGGCCATATAGTATGAGAATTGCAAATGGCAAGTCCACAGTCCTGGACTCGGGTGAAATTGAATAGGGAGGAAGCCGCAGAGCACCGTGCCCAGCGCCTGTTTCAGGGAGCGATTCTGGGAGTGTGCTCTTGGCACGGTCCCACAGCCCCCCTGGGGGTCCTGTGTAAAAGGAAACTCCCGGACCCCATCACATTAGTCTCGGTATTGGAGTCCAACAGTACGTGCTGTAAGGTACATTTTCCTGCTCACTGGCATGCGCGTTGGAATTTGAGGACACCTTCTTCATGGAGGGGAGGAAGGACAGCCACACTGAGCTTGCTGAGCCGGCCCTGGGCCCGGGGGAGCTGTGGACGTGAACTCACGGGAGAGAGGCTGGGGTTCCATGCTTGGAGTTTAGCTCAGTTAATAACGAGCACAGGCAGACAGCGTGTCCGAGGCCGCCCGGGGCAGGGGGCTGGGTTTGCTCTGGGGCCCTTCCCTCCCCGATTCCTTCACCCCTCCTTAAAAATCGTTTTTTACTAGTCCTGCTCTTCATAGGCACAACCAGGCTGCCATGTCCTGCTCCTTCCGCGCTCTCTCCAGCTCCAGGCCCCGCCATCCCTGTCTACCCCTTTCTTGGTCCCTTCTATCACACCTGTGGAGCGGCTCACTCCACAGGTAACACGCATGCGTCTGCATGTGACACCCACACATCCTCCCTGCAGGGGGACCTTCTCACCAGGATACGCCTCCCCTACAGCCGCTCCCGCAGGCAGCAGCGGTTCCTGAACACATGGCCACGTCCATGTCCTGACGCCCTCCCTTTTGAGGCTGGCTTCGTCATCCCTGTGTCTTCTTACAAACTCCAGCAGCCATCTTTGCGTGCTCCCTGCTGGCTTCTGTCATACCTTGTTAGCAGTCCTCCCGTGTAGCCCCTCTCATTATGCCCGCAAGTCGTTTGAGAAGGTTCTCTACTCTAGCAGCTACTCTAACCTCCCTCCCTCCCTCCCTCCCCTCCCTCCGTTCTTTCTTTCTCTTTCTTCTTCTTTCTTTTCTTTCTTTCTTTCTTTCTTTCTTTCTTTCTTTCTTTCTTTCTTCTTTCCCTTCCTTCCTTCTTTCTTTCTTTCTTTCTTTCTTTCTTTCTTTCTTTCTTTCTTTCCTGTGGATTGAACCCAGGGGCATTCTACCTCTGAGATACAGCCCCAGCCCTATTTTATTTTATTTCAAAACAGGGTCTTGCTAAATTGCTGAGGCTGGCTTCGAACCTGCGATCCTCCTGTCTCAGCCCCCCCCCCCCCAGTACTAGGATTATAGGCATGCGCCACCACGTTTGGCTCTAACCAGTCTTTCTTACATCTTCAATCTCCTCCTTCTTCTTCTCTGGGAACTGGGATTACACCCTGGCCTAATTTATTGAAAGCATAGTCTGAGGCTCTGTATCCATTCCTGCTTCCCCGAGGAGCTGCGGGGCCCTTTGCTGTCTGCCTCCCTTTCCCGGCATCACAAGCGCTATACTTTTGAAACTCTCCTTTGGAGCATCTTAGCTACCAGGCGCGATTGCTCCTCTCCTCCTCCCCTCCTTAGCTTTTCTGGCCCTTCCCTTCTTCAACTCTTTCACAGAATCCAGTGAGCTTTCCTATTGCTTTTCTTTCTTTCCTAACAACCCACTGTCTTCTATTTCCTCTTATACTTCTTACAAACAAACTGAGAGGGTTTTTTAAAATCCAAATGATTCTAAAACCTCTATCTCCAACCAGAACTAAACCCACGGCAAACCATTCTTGAACCTGTTCTTTGCCAGGCGTGGGGGTGCACACCTGTCATCCTAGTACTTGGGAGGCTGAGACAGGAGGATCGCAGGTTCTCGGCCAACCTCAGCAACTTAGCAAGACTCTCGGCAACTTAGCGAGACCTTGTTTCAAAATTAAAAAGTAAAAAGGGCTGTGGGTCTAGCTCGGAGGTAGATCTCCCCTCGATTCAATCCCCAGTACAAAAACCCAAAATAAAATAAACAAATAAAACAAAAATAATTCCCAAACAATCCCCAGTACAAAACAACAACAACAAAAACCCCAAACAACCCGCTCTTCCTGATGACTCTCCTGGACCTGTAACACTGTCCCTTCTTATGCTGGGAGCCCAGAGTCATCCAGCCCCTCCTCCCTGACTCAGTTTCCCTGTCAGAGAAGTCTGCGGACTCACCACCAGTGAAATCCTCACCCTGTCCAGTAACCCAGTCTCTGCTTGTCCTGGAGGTCATAGTTGTACCAGCTGATCTCCTGGCGTCCAAGCTGTCAGCCTTCAAAATGTTTCTCTACTGTTTCTCGTCTCCCAACAGTCTGGCTGTGTTCACACACTCCATTCAACAGTTTCAGACAGCACCGCACTGGCTACTGAATAAAGTCAGTCGCACAGACCGCGCTGTTCTTTCTGTGCCTGCCAGACGCAGTCATTTTTCATCCTCCAAAGAAACCCTTCTCCCAAGATTTTCTCAAGCCCAGTTCCCTTTCTTCACCCTGTTTCTTTTCATTAAAATCCCCCATCCTTCCTGTTTGCCAAAGTTCTTATCTTCTAAGTCCATTCAAAGTCTGTATCCTCTCTGATGCCTCTTTTCCCAACCCAGAAATATTTCTATCAATGCTACGTTGAAACCTGCACTTCAGGAGCCAGGCGTGGTGGCGCACGCCTGTCATCCCAGTACTTGGGAGGCTGAGACAGGAGGATCACAGATTCAAGACCAGCCTCAGCAATGTAGACCCTGTTTCAAAATAAAAAGTATTAAGGGCTAGGGATGTAGCTCAGAGGTAGAATGCCCCTATGTTCAATTCCCAGTATCACAAAACAAAACAAAATATTTCCACTTCAGCCCCTTATCTTCATCCACTTTGTGCCATACATTATTGCCTTGAAAATATTCTACATTCCCGGGGTCAACTTCATGTCATACCTGTCATGCCACCGAGACACGCATTCATTCAACAAGCGTTCACTAAGCACTTATTACGTGCCAGGCACTGTTCTAAGCACTAGGGGTGTGTCCGTGAACAAAGGAAGATCCCTGCTCTCCGGCAGCTGCCAGCCAGCCAGATCCCTGCTCTCCGGCAGCTGCCAGCCAGCCGAGCTGAAGGCTCAGTACAGGGCTTTGGTCTCCAAAGGCGCTCAGCAAGGGTTCGTATGCATGGAGGAAAGAAAGAAGAAAACAAGAGAGAGAGAGAAGGAGAAGAGGGAGGGAGGGAAGACTGTGGAGAGGGGAGAGAGGGGACGGAGGGCCTGGCCAGAACAGCCCCCCTTCCCTGAGCTCCCTCGGCGCCCATGGGGTGTAGCCCCTCATGAGGTTGTGAGAGCTGGAATCCCTGACCTCATCTCGGTCCACACCCATGTCCGTAGGGGTTGCCGGCTCTCTAAGAATCGAGCCAGGGTTTAGGAGCAACGAGATGTTTTTCTTTGTGTTGAAAGGG
Organism: Glis glis; assembly: GCA_004027185.1. Taxonomy (NCBI): domain Eukaryota; kingdom Metazoa; phylum Chordata; class Mammalia; order Rodentia; family Gliridae; genus Glis; species Glis glis. The sequence goes on along the minus strand of PVJS01010646.1, from coordinate 39,754 downwards.
CTCTGGCTAAGCCGACCCGTCGCAGCTCTCTGGAGTAGAGAAACTTCAGCTTTGGGGGGTACAAAGAATGTGACCTACTTTATTTCCTTGGCTTCCCGCACGGCCTCGATTCCCGGCCTCTCCTCCGGGTCCTGGAGGCCCCTGGAACGAAACAAGGATGGCAAATCTAGCAGAAACGTAAAGCAGGTTTCCCTGAGAACTCGAGCGGCTCTTGTAAGAGGAAAATGAGCTACAGATGGGGGAAGAGTTATGGCTGTACTAATTCCTGAGCTGGAGAAAAAGTTTTGCAGCTGTCAAATAAAAACTAGCAAAGAAAAGAAAATTAATAAAGTAATTCACGACAGATGTTGCTTAAAGGATTCTGCTTCCTCATGAGTCTTCTCTTCCAAAGTAATCTCGGGTTCTCGCCGTTTTGCTTCTCAGAGCAGATGTTACAAAAATGTCTTAACATTTAAAGAAAGCGTTCCAAGTGACATTTGCCTTAATAAATTGCTTTCTACCAAAGCAAGGGATCTGTCTTTTCCCCCCTTTTTCTTTTTTGAATGTAAGCTCTTTATTTGCAAATCATACGATTTGTACATTTGAAATCTCAAGAAATTTTTACGAAACATAATTCGCAAGGGCTAGGAGTGTAGCTTAGTGGTAGAGGGCTTGCCTCGCATGCATGAGGCCCTGGGTTTGATCCCCAACACTGCAAACAAAACAACCCCCAAACCACCAACAAAACACCAAAAACAGTTTGCACTGCAACAAAATATGTTCAGGTAGGGCAGGGTAAATATTCTGATATAGTTTTCAGAAACTATTAGAAATATGAAAGTAAATATAAATGAATTCCTCTTTACTAAAAGGAGAAAAATTGTAAAAATAGGACAGGTTTAATAAGACAGACCTGCATAAAGAAACCTTTAAGATCTTATTGAAAACATAATAACACAAACAGATGGCTAAGCATAATGTGCATTTATGTGGAAAATCTATTTGATATAATGGAAGTAAATCCTTCCAATATTCTAGGAAGCATGTTTTATTGGAACAGCTTTAGAGCCTAACATTTAAAAATCCCAATTCAGAAACAACACAAATGCCTTCCTCTGTTATTAACACTTAGCATCAGATTTTTCCTTTGGGATCTCCAAGCATATGTCAAGAGAAATATCTTTTGGTAAAACTGTTTACAGGTACTTCTAAGTAATCCTAACACCAGTGAACTGAAATAATTTTCACATTTTTTGGGGGGTCGTGGTTGCTATAATTTAGAAACAAATAAGCCAGTCTTCGTATAGTAAGCAGGATACTTAATTTTGTTTTGGAACAGAAAAATTATGACATTAACCTTTTATCCTTTAAAAATATTAAAAATGTAATAAGTTGGACATAAGAAAGTTCCTCGTAGAAAAGATTGTTGAGCAGTGAAATGATGATGAAGGAGGATAATTTGTCCATAATCCCCCATCTTTCCCCTCCCCTTCTCTATGTTGAAAGTCTCAATGTCTTTACCCTGCATCGATAGCTCCCTTGGAGCGCTCGTGTCCCCCACTCAAGGCGGGACTCCCAGAACCTTCACGGTCAACGCATTGACATTTCTCTGCCCCTACCTCACTTGACTTCGATCATGTGTTCTTTGAAATTTTTCCATTAACTTCTGTCTTGTCTGAAATTCTGAATTCGGACTAGCTTCCAGCATAAGGTTTATGGTCTGCTTAGTGTATAAAATCTCTCATCGTGTTGCTGGTTCTTGTCTCCCTAGCTTCATCCTCTGTACCGACTTCAAGTGTTATGCTCATGTGCATCAAACTACCAAACGCTTCATGCCTTACGTCACCACACTTAATGCCAGTCGTTCCCTTAGCTGGTCCATTTGTCCCAATAGGGAGAGACTCCGTCTCCATCTTCCAAAAATGGTACTATCAGCATCATTGTTTCAGAAGAACACATGAACTTCCTGGCTGGTTGAGTCTCACAGATTCCCCTATTCTAGAATTGTTCATTTATTTCTCTCTTATTCCCTAAGACTAGACTGCACACTTCTTGAAGAGGAATATCCTGTTGATTTCATATATCTGGAATGTTATAGAATACCTAGGACCATCAATCCATCCATCTATCCAGCTGTCTCTTCAGGAATGTTCCTCAGAAGGGAAGAAATAATGGTGTGTGTGTGTGTGTGTGTGTGTGTGTGTGTGTGTGTGTGTATGTGCACACGCGCGCGCGCGTGTGTGTGTGTGTGTGTGTGTGTTACTGGGGCTTGAACCAGGGGCATTCTACCTCTGAGATCTACACCCAGCCCTATTTTGTTTTTTATTTTGAAACAGGGTATTGCTAAGTTGCTGAGCTGGCCTCCAACCTGCAATCCTCCTGTCTCAGCCTCCCAAGTACTGGGATGACAGGTGTGGGCCACCATGCCCTGCTGAAATAATGTTCTTAATTTGTTGGTTTTCCATATATACTTCTCATGTGATACAGAGAGAGAAAGTAGAGAGATTCTAATGATCCTTGTCCAAAAGGTGCACATGGGAAGGTTTGCCTAGGTCTCCCCCCGCTTCGTTCAGGTATACTGAACTAACTGTGAGATGGAGGAGATTTCAGGTACAGTCACCCTTAAACACATCCAAGCACAATCGAAGGTTATCCTGTTGTACAAACCTCCAAAATAAAAGATACCTTGGATGCCTGGATACATACAAGGCCTTGTCATCAGAAAATCAAAAAACACCTGGTTGTGTTTCTTAGGCAGGATCCCACAGAACATTAAGCTGAGGTCTGTGGCTGATTGAGTGGGCTCAAGATCCAGCGAATGCTTACCCAGATAAATCACCTCCTCAAATACTCCTGCTTGCTTAAAACAGCATGCTGATGATTTTTTAAAAAAACAAAAACAACTTCCTAGCACCCCTGGTCATCTGAGAGTTGAAGGATTTCCTGGATTTGACTTAAGAAGAGCCATAAAGAGAAGCTCAGGGCATTTAAAGGGTGAGGGCATTAATTAGAGGTCAAATCTCCATGGGTTTGGTTGCAATGGCACCTTTTAATGAGTTTTATCCTGCACAAGGTGCTGTGGTAAGTGGTAGATAAAGTCTTTGATTCCCACAACAACATAGAGATGCAGATTGTGAACCTTACTTACCAACCGAAAACTGATTCTCCAATCATTTACCCTCCACATTACTCAGTTAATAAGAGGAGGGCAGGGGAATTGAACATAATTCTATCTGACTCTAAAGACTGAAGTCCCAGCCACTCTGCTGTTTTGAGCCCAGATCTGAGTCAGGACTCCCAGGGTCTTACCATCCATGCACCAGCCCAGACTGGAGGTCTAAAAAACGTGAGTCTGCAGACTCAATGCAGGAGGCTGGGCTGGATCAAACCTTCACTGTGGGGATCCGTCTTTTGCTCAGGTGAGGTCTGTCACATAGCCATTGGCAGTCACACCGCTTTAGTGTTAATTGAGGAGAGAAAGAAGGTGTGTAGCGTCTAAGTGCTTAAAAAAAATCCTCAGCGTCTTATCAGAAGGGGTTGCACGAGGAGGTTGGGATTAATGGTGGAGGCATTGGCAATGATGACACCCCAGCTCTGGTTGGGACCTGGCGGGGGTGGGGGCAAGAGGCACAGCTTCTTCTCACACTTAACTCCTCATCACGTTTTTACCTTTTGTTTGCATGAGGGGAAAATCTTGCAAAAACTCACAACCAGCCAATAGCAAGCCGAGAAGAAACAAGGGGATTAGGTGCTCAGATTCTGGAAGAGTTAGAGATGAGCCTTTGTTGGAAAAAATCAAAATCAAAGGCCAGCAAATGGTGGATTGATGCAAGCCTGGATCCCAGGACAGTGGGGAAAGGCTGGTCTTGACATTGCTAGTTTACAAGACAGCCCTGAGCCCTACCTTCTGTTAGGGCTTGGATATAGAATGTCCCCTGAAGAGCTCATGTATTAAGGTTCAGAGGTGAAATGATTGACTGCAGAGGGTTCTAATCTCATCAGTGGATGAACTCATTGTAATGGATTTACTGGGTGGTAACCTACACACCCAAGAAATGAGAGGAATGGCATATTCATTGGTACCTTTCCTTGTTCCCTTTTGGTCTGGTTTACCTTAAGGTTCTGCCCTAATATAACCAACGCCTAGAAAAGAAATGGAAAACTAGACACGAAATAGAAATTTCAGTTGGCACCATAATGATTCTTTAAATGTTTACGCTTTCTTAGTTAAATAAGCTCTGTCTTTCCTTTCACTGTGCCATGGATTGTATTTCTTTTATACCATAGCCACATATTGGCTGGATTAGCACATGTTTGATTTATGCAGAACACCCCAATACCATGTAAGTTGATAAGCTGTTAGAACACCACCAATAGAAAGCACATCCCTTTTTCTAAATGTATATCCTAAGGAAAGCTTTTAAGCCCACCATTAGGAAACACTCAAATTATTCTGCTGGCATGGCTGGTCCTGGTGTGCTATAAAACAATAGAATCTCTCTGGTAGTGAATTTATAGAGCCAATAAAGAATAACACTCTCTTGTATATCTAATTGTTTGTTGGTGTGACTTTTCTCTGGAAATAATTTTGATATCCCACTCATCATGTACCGAACATAGACAATCCCACACAGCTTTGAAACAGCATTTTTACCGTGTTAACAAGGGTATTTCATGAAAATCAGGCAAAAAAAGAGGAAACCATGTTTTCCGGCCAGATAAACAGAGAGGAGACGAGAGAGAAGTGGTGCCTTTTGGCTAATCCTGGGCATGCCGAGGGGTTGAATGATTTATGACCAACACAAGTCTTGCCAAAGCAAGATGAAAGGGGCCTCGCTCACAGAGGTGGACACGGGGCGGATGGAAAAGTTCACAGAGTAACGGCCACTTGGATACACGTTTGGATTCTCGAGCAGAAGGCATACCAAGACTTTTGGATTTCAATCCATCTCCATCTCAATATTTTATATAAACCGATGAGATAATCACCCGACATATGTTTTCCTTGGCATTACTGTTGGGGTTTAAAAAAATTTCAATGTGCAGTGCCAGCAAACTTTGAACGTTTCAAGGATGTGAATGCAAAATAGCTACTTTTCATCAAGTTAGTCCTACTATGAAATTATATGGTTTTATAGTTTTTAAAGAAGCACTTTTATCAAAACTAGGAACAAATATCTTCATGAGCAGTTATTAATATGTTTTAGAACTTTATGTCAAGTGATACATGTTTATGCAAATAGTTTCTTAAATATTCTGATGGTGAGTGCAACTACTTAAGGGCTGGGCCCCTGCCCAGTTAAACTAAGTAATGAAATCCCCTTATCTTAGTGTTAGTGGAAAGTTAATTCCATATATATGATCGTTTTTGTACTTTGACTTGATCCCAGGGGCATTCTACCTCTGAGCTACCCCCAGACCTTTTTACTTTTTATTTTGAAATACGGTCTCGCTAAGTTGCTGAGGCTGGCCTCAAACCTGATATCCTCCTGTCTCAGCCTCCCAAGTCCTGAGATTACAGGCGTGCACCACCTGCCCAGCTGCAGTTCTCAACTGCATCTCATTCATTCACGTACTGCTTGATTCATTATATAATTATGTAATTATACGTTTCTCTCTTCTATATGTCAGGCACTGCCATTCCCGGCTCTGGGGATACAGTGTAAATAGGACACTGGCCCTCATGGAGCTAATACACTAGAAAAGGAAATAGACCGTCAGCCAGACAAACAAATATATACTAGGATAGCAGGTGAGCGAGAGCCAGGTCCCGTATGGCCTTGCTACTCAAAGTGTGGTCCAGAGACCAGCAGCATCAGCATTACCTGGGAGCTCACTGGAAATGCAGAATCTCAGGCCCTGCCCTAGAACTCCTGGGTTAGAATCTGCATTTTGACAAGTTCGCCAAGGGATTCGTATGCACTTTGAGGTTGGAGAAGTGCTGATGTTGGGCGGTCATTTCCAACCCTGGGTATATATGAGAGCCATCTGGGGAGAATTTAGAGTTATTGCTACCATGGCCCCGCTTCCAAGAGATTCTGACTGCAGTGTTCTGGGAAGGGTCCCAGGTGGTAGGATGTTTTACAGTCTCCCCAGGGGATTCTCCCATGTAGCCAGGTTCAGGACCGCTAGGGTAGTCTGTGTCCTGAGTGTGGTGGGGAGTTCCAAGAGACTTGGAGCAAGGGAGCGATGTAACCTGATTTACACAGAGGAGAAATTCTTAACCTCCGCTGAACAGTAGAGGAAAAGAGGGCTAGACATGATCTTCCACCTCTGTGTTTGACCCAGTGACAGCCACCTCTGCAAGGTGGGGATCGGAGTGGGATGTAGTCACCACGCCAAGCACGGAAGTCAAACCCAGTACACCGTGTTGGTTCCCAGGCAGTAAATAATCCCAGCCTCGGGGGAGAAACCACAAGAGCCTCCACATTAAAGCCAAGACGAAAGCCGGACACCTCACGTTCTCGTATTACATACCTGGGGACCTTTCATTCCCAGACCTCCTTTGTCTCCTTTTGCACCAGCCTCTCCTCTTGGGCCCTAAATACAGAGAATTAATGTGTTATTTTCTTCTTAAAAGAGAGTACTTGAATACTAAAGGGGGAAATGCTGAGTCAGCAACACAGAGAGAAATGGAAGGAGAGCTGCGAGCACGCCATTGGTTCTGCCCGGATCTCCCTCATCCACCCGGGGGATGCTACAGTCCTGTCGGGGAATGGAGGTGGTGGGGCGTTTGCAAAGGGCCTGGGGCTTGGAAGAAATATTAACCAGTGGAGCTTTTCGGTATTGATATCTACTTGTCCTAAGATCTTCATACTCTGAATCCATACATTTCTTAGGTGAAAAAGAAAAAAAAATCCTTAATTCTGTAAATCTGAAACCAAAATATTTAAATGGGTTTCCATTCAATAACCATGCTCACTGCTGGTCATAAAGAAGATGGGGCACACAGAAAGATGAAATTGAGATATTTCTACTCCTGGAATATTATATTGCCAATTAACTATGGCTTCCACATGTCATGCAGAGAAACCTGCACGCTGTATTTGGTTCTTGCTTCTCCTTTTAGATCATATGGTAGAAAAGAAGAAAGGGTCAGTAAAATAGAAGGAGAGATGCTGTAGTGTTACTTGTTTAGTATGGAATAAAAGCAGTCGATCTATTGAAATGCTTCCCCATCATCCCAGTGGCAAATATTTCTCACTCACGAGGAAGAAAATTGAGCTTTCCTCAGCTGGCAAGTAGCGACAAAGAAAAGCAATCAAGCCAGAGGGAGATAAAGGTCGAAAGGCAAGGCTGCTTACTGCTCGGAAATCTTTACAAAACGTGGATAGATTTCTTTCCCAAGGTTTATCCACATTTTGCCTAACTTCCACGCGTCAGAGTTGCCAACATATAATACTTTTATTTTTAGCCACGCTTTAAAACTTTGAAAAAACAGCAGAAACACGGATTGTCCTGCATGTACCCAACAGCACATTTATTTCTCATGTTTTCAAAACTGAGTTTGAAGAGGGGGGAACAAAAGCTCTTTCATTCTGAGGTCTGATTTCTGTCTTTCATCTCAGCCTTTGCGCCTTTCCTCCCTCGTTATTATCGTAGGCTACATTTTGCCCTCTCTGGCCCATGCTTCCTCTCTCTCTGGGGGAGCAGGGTACAGAGCCAGCTAGGGTCTGTTCCTTGCAAAGGAAAAAGTGCTGGAGGCAGCAAGTTGGAGAAGTGAGCTGGAAAGGACAGGCAGGGCGCCACACTATAGATCACGGCGCTAAGACTCCAGCTGTATTTGGAACAATTCTTTCCTACAAGTAGAGCCAATTTTTCGACATCATGAACCTTCAGATATGCAACACTGAGCTAGTACTGTGCTAAACTGACCACAATTCCCACATCGGAGACTGAGAATTCTGTTGCAAAAAACGCAACAGTTTTCCCTGGCTCGAGGTCTCCCTGGATTACCCTAATGACCCCGAGGCCAGCATCCAGGGACAGCTGCTCAGCAGGCCTGTTCTCCTTCCACCGCTTGACTGAGACGAAGCTCAGAGGAAAGAGACCTAGTGCTGTACGGGTCAAGACTGTGCTGCTTCCTTGCATCATTATCTTGAAAGTACTTGAAAGATCTGTCACTCTGCGAGGTGGCTGGAGGGTTTCGAGTAAGGCTTCAGATGCTTCTGCACCCAGATTTCCCCATATACTCTCACCCTCTGATTCATCCCGACATATACCTGAGGGCCCGTAAGTCCCGGTGAACCTTCAAGTCCATCTGGGCCTGGAATGCCACTTTTACCCTGTAGTGAGAAAGAGTCAACCTGTTAATGCTGCTTCCCGAGAATTTTGCTTTCTTATATGCAAGCTCATTCATATTTTTCCAATCACAATGGCAAGGAAGGAGTTCTGCAAAAAGTGTACAGGACAAAGACAAAGGAGAAAATAAAAACCTAAGTTCTCATCAAGCAGAGATGTCCACAGCTAGGATGTGAATGTATTTACTTACGGTCTTTAAATGTATGTGTTGCTGGGTACTGTGGCACATGTCTGTAATCCCAGTACTTGGGAGGCTGAGAGAGGAGGATCGCTGGTTTGAGGCCAGCCTGGGCAACTTAGTGAGACCCTGTTTCATAGTAAAAAAAAAAAAAAAAATAGGGCTAGGGGTAGAGCTTAGAGGTAAAATGTCCCTAGGTTCAATCCCCAGTACTACAATAAATGAATGAATGAATGAATGAATGAATAAATAAATAAGTTCCTGTGCATGTTCACATATACCCCTACTTTTTCCAATAAAATTTGTATTATGCTATATCTACCTTGGGTATGTGGCCTGAAAATAACTTACAATGTATTTCACATCTCCTTCAAACATCTCCAGGTATCTTTCAACACTACATTTACATTCAAACAGATGAACTATCTAGGGATCCAAAATTGAACATTCTTTTCACATCATTCTTCAGATAAGAAATTCTAAACAGAGTAAGGAAGGAGTAAGAAAGCTTAATGTAGGCAACTGTTAGGATAGGCTAGGTTTATATCTCAGTTGTCGTATCACTGGATGTAATAGAATATCCCTTCCTCACTGATACCTTTGCTTAGAAATCAGAAAGAAGAGATTTCTTAACACTTTATTTCTACATCTCATTTAATTTATTTCATGTCATTTTGCAGGGTTTGCTCTCCTTTTCGTTGAAGGCTAACCTTGATGTGGGCTATGGTCTGAATGTGAGCAATACTCACCCCCAAATTCATGTTGAGATTTAATCCTTCACGTAATAATACTAAGAGGTGGAGCCTTGAGTCATGAAGGCTCCACCCTTATGAATGGGATTAGAGACTTTATAAAGAGGCTCAAAGAAGTTGTGATCTGCTTCCACCACGTGAGGGTGCAGCAAGAAGGTACCATTTTTGGAACAGAGGAGCAAGCTCTCACCAGCCACTGAATCTGCTGGGGCCTTGATCTTAGCTTTCCCAGCCTATAGAACTATAAGATATGAAATTCTATTGTTTATAAGCTACCTAGTCTAAGGCACTTTGTTATAGCAGCAGGAACAGACTGAGGCAGTGTGTGTGGTAATGTCTGTGGATGGTAAACTCTCTTTGTCGGAAAGTGTCTATTTTACATTCATTTATAGTTTAGCTAGGTATAAAATTCTAGGTTAACAGTTATTTTCCCTCTATGCCTTCAGGATATTACTCTGTCATTCCTTGGAATGTTGAACAGAAATATGCTACATTCTAATTTGTTATTTGTTTCATGAGTAAAACTGACTTTTCTCTCTGGCAATGTTTAACATTCTGGAGTTTCTCTGGGATGTGATTGAGAGTGGATTTATTATTTATCCTCATTATATTTTTAAGCTGAGGATGTGTGTTTTACAAAATTTTAAGTTTCTACTGCTCTTTCAAAAATGTTGTAGGTTCATGAAGCATCTACAATGTATCACCAATATGTGCAAGGGGATAGGATATGGTTTTTGATCTAATTTTTTGAGCAAAATATTCAGATGTACTTTGTATTAGAGTTTAATTATATTCTACTGGTTTACATGGAGTTTTACACAAATTATAAGTAAGGTTTGAGAAATAATTGGATAAAAATCTAAAAGAAAGGTTACTTACCAAGTTTCAGAGTTTGCATTTGAAAACCAAATTTAAATTTTACAATAATTGGGCTAAATACTATTTTTGGTCATTAATTTTGTGGTTTTGGATTAAAGTGTCCACATTTTCATTTTATTTTGAAATATGAAGTCTGGAAACTGTAGCCTGAAGGTTTTCTAATATTTTATTCCATAACCAACACCATCAAAATGCAAGAACTTCAGGTTAGGAGGAGACTTTACAGAGCCTTTAGCCAGCTCCTTGACCAGATGTGGAATATCTATCATTTGGAGTTAAGAAAAAAAAAAATCACTGACCTGTGGGCCTGTATGTCCTCTTTGGCCACGAGCTGCCTAAAATGAGAGGGAAAAAAATGTGTATCCTTAATTTAGAAAATGTGCTGTTTATATTTTGTTTAAATTAGTAATGGGCACCTTAAGGCACTGACAAATAATAGTTCCCACACAGTGTTTAAAATATTAAATTATTTGCTGCACCATGAAAGCAAAAGGTCGCCAACTCTGAATTTCTATCCTGGGGCAACAGGCGATTGAAATTATAAACAACTGATATCTATAGATACTTATGAGAACAGGCTGTGGTCAATAAATCACCCTCCGCCAAACTTGAACTCGCGCTGCTCTCCAGCTGTATAATTGACTGATTTTAATTTTACTTCTTTTAATTTTTCCCCAAGCATTACCAAGTAAGCCAGAAATCAGGAGTTGACTAGCCAAAAGTCAGGAGGCCAGAGGAAAAAACTGGGAGAATTGGCTCCAGGAACTTTATAATAGATGAAGTTCAGAAATTGAAGAGCCAAAATAGTTTTATTTTTTAAAAGGCCAAACAATATCCCAAGCATTCAAAAGTTACTCAATTCAGCATATTAATAAAATACCTAATCAAAATAATGGAGCTGTGCAATCAAGTGGATTTTTTATTCTATGTAAGGCCTGGGTATATTCCATATCAATATTTCATAGAACAGGAAATCAAGAGACAACATTTTGTTATCTAATTTGGGATCACTCAATAAGGTTCCAGCAAAACTCACATCTGGGACTTACAAAATTCAATAAATATTAGACAACATTGTCTAGATGGAAATTTATTTGAAATGTTCTCTGAGAAGCCAGTATTGCAGGCTTTACATTCTGCTAATCATATTTTTAAAATCAATTGTTATTTAGGAAACAAGATTGCGTATTTGGGGAAATAGAGTCCTATTTCTTTTCAATACTGGTGACATGTCTTGAGATGAGAGCCCAAATCCTCTCTGGCAGAGGGCGGGAGAGAAGCTGCTCTCACTCCTTTAGCACGGGGGCTTGTCTGTTCCGATTCAATTCACTTCAGTTTCATTCAGAAAAATAGCTACCGCAAGCATCAACCAGTGGATATTTTCATCCTGAAAAATATCTGCTACCCTTGAAAGCACATTAGATGGGAAGCACAGGAGCACAAACCGCTCTCTCTCTCTCTCTCTCTCTCTCTCTCTCTCTCTCTCTCTCTCTCTCTCTCTCTCTCTCTCTCTCTCTCTCTCTCTCTCTCTCTCTCTCTCTCTCACACACACACACACAAACACACACACCTTTGACTGTCACTCTTTAGGTCTGGGAGGAGGAGAGATAAATATTCCAACTAGTTCTAAGAAGGAAGAGTATGGGAAATGCTATGAAAATGGGGAAGACAGATATGAATTTCAAAAAAGTCATTGTATCCAGTTTGTCAAATCAGGAAAATCTCTCCCCCCACCCCAGGAGGAGGTTTTTTTTTTTTTTTTTTTACTTTTTTTTGCGGTACTGGGGATTGAACCCAGGCAGGGGCGTTCTACCTCCGAGCTACACCCCCGGCCCTATATTTTTATACTTTATTTTGGAACAGAGTCTCACTAAGTTGTAGAGGGCCTCACTAAGTAGCTGAGGCTGGCCGCGAACCCGGATTCTCTGGTCTCCGCCTCCCAAGTACTGGGATTACAAGCGCGCGCCACCACGCCCGGCCTCAGGAGGAGGTTTTTGAGATGGGCTTCAGAGGATGAGCAGGAGTCCTACGGCCTGAGGACATAAGAGGTTCTCCAGCAAAAGGTACAGCCTGGGTAATGAAGGAAGGCAGGAAAATAGAAAGTGTATTTGGTAGTGGCAATGATGCCATTTGGCTCAAAAGGGACCACAGATAAATGAGGAGAGAGACCAGGAGAATCGTGGAAGGGGACTGGGGGAGGGAGATGGGGAGGGAAAAAGGAGAGTTGAGGAAGGAAACAGTTCAAATAATGCTACGTCCGTATGAAGGCATCAGCACCAAGCTCACTGACACGTATGGGGAGGGGCGTGGGGTGAGATGCGTAAGGAACACTCCACGTCTGTTTGTATCACATTGAACCTCACTGTGATGTATGCACCAATAAAAGTACATTAAAAAGAAGTGTGAGAGGAGAGGGCAGCAGCAGGTTCCTAAGCTGAAAAACACTAGGCTGAAGGGTTTGTACTACACTGAGCAGAAGCCACTGGGGTTTTTGGAGCAGGAAACGTGCATGGTCGGACCAGCCGTTAGGTGGATACAGTAGGAGGAACCGAACCGAACATTATCTTCCAGGACAATAAAGAGCTTCCTGTATAATTTAAGGGATGCAGAACAGACCCCCACATTCAAAAATATTTCTCTGGTTCATGTTCACGGTGTTTGAAATATCACCCACAAACATTTATTCCCTTGTGTCTTTAACGTTTGATTTTGAAAGGGCTCAAATAAAGTGAACATGTATACATATAGTGCCACATATATGTGTCGAGTCCCTCCTCCTTCCAAGCCATTGGTCTGGATCATGTTGAGCAAAACAGGACTCCTGTCCCTATTCAGTTCTTACACCTCGTGGAGGAGACAGACTTTAGTCCACCAGCCGCGCAAGTAATGGGAATTGATGGAGAAGCAACCACCTAGCACTTCTGCTAGTGGCCATGTGAGAGGGGAGCTCAGGTGCAAGTCGGGGCAGAGGGGTCCTGGCAGATGAGGGAGACAGAAAGGAAACAAGGACACAGGGTCTTGCAACTGTCTCTGCTATTTTCAAATGTCTTATACGGGAAAGATGAAATCCTAAACTGTCTCCATGGTTGACCCAAGAGGTGGCAAAGTCCTGGTAACACGTCTAGACCACCTGACTGATCTTTAAAGGAAATGGGAGTGGGTACACCAGGAACGACCTGGGAGGAAGAGGACCCAGAACAGGGCGCTTAGCCCATCGTCCCACAGAGCTGGCTTCCTGGGTGTTTTACCAGCACCCAATTTCCTGGACAGGTGTGGATTGATTTGGGACAGAGGATCATCAAGAGCAAAGCAGGCTGGGTGTGGTGGCGCACGCCTGTAATATCAGTACTTGGGAGACTGAGACAGGAGGTACCACAGGTTTGAGGCCAGCCTCAGCAACTTAGAGAGACCTTCTGCCACTTAGCAAGACCCTGTTTTGAAATAAGAAATAAAAGGGGCGGGGAGTGTAGTTTGGAGGTGGAATGTTCCTGAGTTCAATCCCTACAAGAAAGAGAGAGAGAGAGAGAGAGAGAGAGAGAGAAGAAGAAGGAGGAGGAGGAGGAGGAGGAGGAGGAGGAGGAGGAGGAAGGGAAGGAAGGAAAAAAGAAAGGAAGGAAAGGAGTACAACGCAGGACATTATTACTGGTAAAAGCTCAGTATTGCCTGTGCACGGCAGCCTCCCTCGGTGCCGCCCAGCTGTACCGGAGCACTTTGGGAGCCTGGGGGCAGCGCCAGGCAGGACACGGGGTGCAGCGTAACAGTGCTCTGGCCAGAGTCGGGATGAAGGTGCGCTTTGGTTCAAGGCTACAGTTGCTTCTCATTATCCCTGGCATAAGAATTTATTCTAATTCTCAGCCAAGTCTGGTTCAAAAGGAGCCAACCATTCCATTTATCCCCCGGCACCCCAACACCGCTGCATCCCGGCAGCCTCGCTTTTCATGCCCCAGCCAATAATGTCTCCTGGTACAGGACCACGAGCAGCCTCTTAACCCTATAGGTTCGTCTCCCTCTACACCAGTCATTCTCAAGTGGAGAAGGGGTTTTAGTACTGCCCCCCACCCCAGGAAGCATTTAGCAAAGTCTAAAGACATTTTTTTGTTGTCCCAAGTTGGGGGGGGTCACGTTTTTTTCTTTTTCTTTTTTTTTTTGTGGTACTGGGGATTGAACCCAGGGGTATCCTACCTCCAACCTACAGCCCCAGCCCTATTTTATTTTGAAACAGGGTCTTGCTACATTGCTAAGACTGGCCTCAAACCTGTGATCCTCCTGTCTCAGCCTCCCAAGTACTGGGATTACAGGCATGCACCATCATGCCCGGTTAACAGTGGGACTTTCGATTAAGAAGAGATCTTACTATTCATGCTATTTTAAAATTAAAATATTACATTGAATTTGATTTGCATCTCAATAGATGCAGAAAATGCATTTGACAAAATCCAACACCCATTCGTGTTAAAAAAAACACTGAAGAAATTAGGGATAGAAGGAACTTATCTCAACATCATAAAGGCAATATATGATACGCCTAAAAGCCAACATCATAATAATGAATGGGAAAACTGAAAGTATTTCTTCTAAAATCAGGAACAAACCAAGGATGCCCACTATCACCACTCCTATTCAATATAGTACTTGAAATTCTATCCAGAGCAAAAGAGGCAGGAGGAGGAAACTGAAGGGATACAAATAGGGAAAGAAGAAGTGGAATTATCTCTGTTTGCAGATGACATGATTCTAAACTCAGAACATCCAAAAAACTCAACCAGGAGACTGTGGAGTTGATAAACACATTCAGTAAAATAGCCAGATACAAAATCAACTTACAAACGTCAGTAGCCTTTCTACACACCAACCAAAAATCCACAGAAAAAGAACTCTCAAAAACAATTCCATTCACAAAATCCTAAAAAAAAAAAATAGAATACTTAGGAATAAATCTAACCCAGGAAGTACAAGACCTCTAGAAAGAAAAAAAAAAAGAAGAAAGGAAAAGTCAGGTGGTAACATTTCTACTGCGTTGTACATCTCTACATTTTTCCTTACTTCCTTTCCTAAGCATGACCAATTCACTTCCTTCACCTTCCAAATTGTCTTGTCAACTCTTGGAACCTTTGAAAGAGCAATAATGTCGTCTTCATTTCTTTGAGACTTTGAAGAACTATTTGCCAGAATTCTATTTTTTTCCCCCTGAATAATTCCTCTTCCAGTGAGGGTCTACTTGCCTTTGGGTAAGAATGTTTCTCCTCTCCCTTGAAGCTTGTGATTATTAATCATGTAGTTAACTCATAAAAATGATGAGCCGTGTTTCTGATCATTAACCATCTTTGAACAGGAGCACGTGTGTGTTGAAGAATTTATGGGGAGGTGCAGCTGGGCTCGAGCCAGTAGCTTCGACATAGATATGTTGCCTCAACAGTTTCTCGTCCCATGAATTCTTCCTTTTACTGTAGGGCTACCTCTTCCTCCACCTTTTCACATTTCAGACATTCATGGAACTCACACCTGCCGCTCTCCCCATTGTCTGCAACCTCTGTGGCTTTGGGTGCTACTTGTAGATGATACAAATGGAATATTTTCCACTTTGTCATTCTCTCTGCCTCCTCTGCTAACTGTGTTGTGATGGCCACATTCTCTGTTCCTCTCAAAATCTGTGGTGAGCCGGGCGTGGTGGCGCACGCTTGCAATCCCAGTACTTAGGAGTCTGAGACAGGAGGATTGCAGGTTTGCTGCCAGCCTCAGCTACTTAGCGAGGCCCTCCGCAACTTAGTGAGACCCTGTTTCAAAATAAAGAATAAAAAAATAGCGCTGGGGGTGTAGCTTGGAGGTAGAATGCCCTTGGGTTCAATCCCCAGTACCACACACACACACACACACAAAACCTGTGGTGCCCCTGGATCTTGCTCACCAGCTCTTTCTGGACAATGGCAGTTACTTTTAGAGCAATTGGATCCTGTCTTGAGGTCCAAGTTATGTGTCAGCTCTCGGATGGAGATCTAAAATTATTTGGCCAGTATTTATCATCATTATGGCTGGGAGCTATGGTCATTGTTTATATCTGTATTGTTGATTTCTTTTGTATTGGGCGAGTTGCACAAAAAAGGAAGGGTTTTAACTTGGAAGACTTGCTTTTATTCCTGAATGATTACGGCTGGATCTATAACCCAAGACGGGGCCATATTTCTCAGGCGTTGTGTGGTTTAAATGCTACAGGGCATTAGCCTCTAGGGGCTATAAGACAATAAATGGACTTCCTCATATGCCAGAATTTCCTGGATGATAATCTTTAAATTGAAAATATTTTCCAGGGGTATGTAAGCTTGCTACACCCTTCTAGAAAGTGAAATGAATAGTAGATGCGTTTCTTTTATATGCATTAAAACCACATTAGCTAAACACTCTCCGAGCCATCAAATCCTGCACATTTTAAATGTAATCGGTGTGCTTATTTCCATTTTCTTTGCCTCGCAAAGAAGTCTATGCTTCAAGATACAACAGTATTTTTCTTGATGGGGTATAATAGCGAGTTCTATGAACTACTTCTGCTTGGAAAATACAATGTGTAATAATTGCATGCACTCAACTGGCTTTTATTTGTGCTCAGTTCTAAGACATTTTATATTTAGGGGAGAGGGAGAGGCAAGAACTTGGAGAGGCTGGGTAACTAAAGAATGAGAAGAAAATGTTGCCGAAGGAGACAAGCTAGGTCTAATTTGGACGGATGCGGATGTTGAAGTAAATTTCATTAAAGTCATCTCTTCTTATTGGATAACGATTTTCTTTTATGATCTCTGTGCCTTTCTAAGCAGTCAGGCATAGAATTTTTTTTTTTAAAAAAGTATGCATTTTTACCAACCCAAGAAAAATAAAACAAACAATGAAATAAAAACCAACCAAACAAACAAACCAAAGATAACTCCCAAAGGGTTCCATAACAAGTAACTTCACTTAACTCTCAGGTATATACCTACACCGGGACTGACTTCTTCCTTTTGTATTTTTTTTTCCTGACTCTCCTTAGTAGTCATAAAATTTGGCAGAGGAATGTTATTCGGACTTAAAGTGACGTGACTGGCAATCTCGGTAACTGGCAAGTGGCCAAGCTTTGACCCTCCCCTCCGTGCTGGCCACTTTCTGGTTCTCTTGGCCCAGAAGTCTCTGGTGTAGCCAGCACTTTCCTGGGCTCTCCCAAGTCCTTTGCTGGCCCCATTCTGAGTGACATCCTAAGTCACTGTCCCCCAAGGTCGTGAGCCGCAGTTGGGCCGTCCCACCCACTCCCCACAATCAGCCGTTTTCATCACAGCGTACCCCCCTGGAGCCATGGCCTCTGTGTCTTCAAGGACACTTACTGTCTTTCTTCTCGAGCCTGGTGTCCCCGGGGGGCCCGGCCAGCCTCTTCGACCCTGTGAAAGGACAGACAGACCCATGTGATGGCCATCACACAGCACGGACACACGGACACAGCTCCTGCTTTCTGAGGGTCTTCCTAATTTGCTGAGGCTGGCCTTAAACCCAAGATCCTCCAGTCTGAGCCTCCCGAGTACTGGGATTACAGGCGTGCGCCTGGCTCTGATTTCAGATTCTGTATCGGGCATTTCATACTCTGTTACTTAGCACCTGAGCCTCACAGTCGTCACCATGTCATTTTGCAAGCTAACTTTCAAGCGCCCGCATAATTACTTGTCTTCCATGTTCTCCTTTCAAGCCCTTGGGTCCTTCTACGTTATTGTCAAATCCAGGAAATCCCTAAAAAAAAACACACACAGAAAAAATTAATAGATTTTGAATAATTCTCCTGAAAAAGGTAATACATTTAGCTATCCCTCAAAATGTTAACCAGAGGAGTCCAACCCATTTGAAAGCAGAAATAGGTTGAAATGACAAAGGGCTTGCAAGAGTTTTCTTCTCCTCCTGTGTTCGGCATTAGCAGGTGAATGGAGACCCAGGTGAGCCGTGGGGAGAACGTAAGGGCTCCCTCTTAGCAAGGGAAGAGGACCAAGATGTCTCCTGCGATGACAACTCTAATCCTGGTCTGGAGGTACCCCTTCCTGCTACTGCCTCCCCTTCTCTTAACTTTTCCTCTTTTTCTTGTGGCATAGACAAATTTATACCTGAGAATCAGTAGACTGTACTCTCCTCTCCCCTTGGGAGAAAGCAAATCCTCATGTTTGTTCTACCACAATAATGCGAGCAGATTGCACGACGCTGGGGCCTACTCCCAACACACGTCCCCTTTCTCTTCCTGGCCGCCCCGGGATGCTATTCCCATATGAGCATCCCTACTCTTCTGATTTCCAGGAAATTCCAGAATCTTGAGTTCTAAGAAATTCCAGAATCTTGAGTTCTTCTCAACATTCATGCAAACATTTCAGCAGGAACTTGCTGGAAACAGGCACACATTGCGGGATAGGATCCTTAGCAGGCTAAACGAAAGCTCTCTAACGTGGGTATGAAGACCACAGGTAGATCTGAGGCTCCGCGATGCTGAGACAATCAATCTAGCCAGTCAATTGAGTCAGTGCTCCGGTGAACTGAGAAGGGAACCACAATTACCCAGGCCTGTGGCGAGCCGGCTGCAGCGATTACCTCCATCAATCAATAAGCAATTTGCCATCACCAGCAGGGACCGATCATTGTTCCACATTCTTAGTAAGCTTTAGAAACAATTTTTATACCCACAGAGCCCTGTAGGCTAATCGGGTGAAAGAGATGAACTTGGGGCTTATCTTATATAACTGATATTGCTAAAAGAAACATGCAAACTTATTTCTTTCCCCTACCTACCCAAACCAGAAATTCTTTTCTACATTTTAATTCCCCCCTTAAGTTTAAATATTTGTCTCTTATATCCGCCAAGTAGAGTATACCTAAATTACAAAATTGGAAATCGTATTTTGGTAGAAGAGGTGAGCAAGAAAAAGGAAGGTAAAGTCTAGAATTTTATTCCACTAGACATATAAATTCCTTGTTATAGTTCAATTCCAAAGGATTTGACGGAAGAGATAACATAAAGAAGAATGAAAATAAAATATAAAAAGAAACATACACCAGCATATTTTATAGAACAGAACAACCTAAATTGCATGTAGACAAGTTGTTTGGTCAATGTGAATATGAGAAGATTGAGTGTTTCTATGATCTATGCAGCTAGACACACATCATTTAGCACAAATTGAGGATTAAACACGAGATTCAACTAGTATATAGTCAAATGATGAACCTTACTAGCCTCTATAAATCAGACAAATGATTTATCTGTTTCCCCATAGCATTACTTGAAATTAAAAAAAACAAACAAATTTCCAGTCAAAATGTGAAATTCCAAACAGCCAGAGGGGCTTGCATACAATCAGAAGTTCTATCTGCACGAGCTTAGATTTTCGGGAGTCGGTGCCATCTGCACACACTCCTACGACTAATCTCAGCATATGTGTGTTCTATTTATTCTGTCAATTTTTTTCCTCCTAAATCTCTCCCGAAATAGCAACCCACTAAAACCACATGCACAAAAAAAAAGCACAAAGAATTGTTTGAAGTCTGAGATGGGTGGGTGGGCAGAATTGTTATGTAGTGAAAGGCCATTCAAAGTTAGAATAGTTGACAAGCTATGCTAGCACGTCACAGAGTCTCCGGTGGGTTGAATTTTCAGCCATCTTTAGGTCATATAAGATTTCTTTTAAAATAAAAGAATCCTTTTAGATTATTGAGGTTCTTTTTTTTTTTTTGGCGGTACCAGGGATTGAACCCAGGGGCATTTTACCTCCAAGCTACACCCTCAAGCCCTATTTTTTGTTCTTTATTTTGCAGAGGGCCTCACTAAGTAGCTGAGGTTGGCCGCGAACCTGGATCCTCCGGTCTCAGCCTCCCGTGTATTGGGTTTACAAGCGTGTGCCACCATGCCTGCTATTTGGGTTCTTTAAATGGCATTCTGTGATCACACAGTTGAAAACAGACAACTCAGGGGACATTCTGATCAGAGTCAATGGAAACTGTGTATCAGTACCCCAAATGAATATGTGTTCACGGTGTATAGATGACTGAAGTGGCTGTGTAATTGAACTACCATTTCTTAATTACCCATATTTGTGAACAGTTTCCTGGTTCTAAATTAGATCTTTGAAGCTATTTGAAAACTTTCATTTCACCAGACTATTATGAGAAGGTGTCACTCCGTAGACAAGACTGTCTTCAAGTGTAAATTCCTCTGCTTTTAAAATACTGTCATTTCAAAGCATAGCCCAACGGTTACATTTGTCAATATGTATTGCATCAGATTATTT
Source organism: Glis glis (assembly GCA_004027185.1). Taxonomy (NCBI): domain Eukaryota; kingdom Metazoa; phylum Chordata; class Mammalia; order Rodentia; family Gliridae; genus Glis; species Glis glis. Next base: position 19,388 of record PVJS01010646.1, on the reverse strand, counting down.
CTGCGATCAACATGTTATACACTGGAGCAGGATATATTACAGCAAACATCCTACAAGATTCCCAATGGGCCCATGCTCATCAGTACTTGCTATTACTGATTTTTGTGTGTGTGTGTGGTACTGGGGATTGAACCCAGGAGCATTCTACCTCCAAGCTATTTTTTCTACCTCCCCAGCCCTATTTTTTATTCTTTATTTTGAAACAGGGTCTCACTAAGTTGCAGAGGGCCTCACTAAGCAGCTCAGGCTGGCCGCGAACCCGGATTCTCCTGTCTCAGCCTCCCAAGTATTGGGATTACAAGTGTGCGCCACCACGCCCGGCTCCTATTTTATAAATTATAAATTTATAAAGTTTTATAAATTATAGTCATTCTGATGGGTATGGAGTAAATTGTCTTTGTACATTGCTGGTGGGAGCGTAAATCAGTACACTTTAAAAAAAAACTGTTTGGAGCCGGGCGTGGTGGCGCACACTTGTAATCCCAGTACTTTGGGAGGCAGAAACTGGAGGATCTGGGTTCGCGGCCAGCCTCAGCTCTCTCTCTCTCTCTCTCTCTCTCTCCCTGTCTCTCTCTCTCTCTCACCCTGTCTCTCTCTCCCTCTCTACTTAGTGAGGCCCTCCGCAACTTTGTGAGACCCGGTTTCAAAATAAAGTATAAAAAAATAGGGCCGGAGGCGTAGCGCGGAGGTAGAATGCCCCTGTGTTCAATCCCTGGTACCGCAAACAAACAAACAAACAAACAAACAAAACAAACAAAAAAAACTGTTTGACTGTAAAGACTTGAGCTGAATATGAGCATATCTGTTGTGATCCAGAAATTCTGCTTCTAAAGTGGATTCCTGATACGATGTGCACAGACGTGTACCACACAACATGTACAAGAAGACCCATAGAGGCACTGTATCTAACAGCAGCAACTGGGAGAAACCCAACCCGAGTATCTATCAGTGGTAGAACAGATAAACGAATCACAGTATGGACACACGTGGAATACTATACAACCAAGTTGGACAAACTGTTTTTGTTTTTTTTGTTTTTTCGGTACCGGGGATTGAACGCAGGGGCGTTCTACCTCCGCGCTACGCCCCCGGCCCTATTTTTTATACTTTATTTTGAAACCGGGTCTCACGAAGTTGCAGAGGGCCTCACTAAGGAGAGAGAGAGAGAGAGAGAGAGAGAGAGAGAGAGACAGGGAGAGAGAGAGCTGAGGCTGTCCGCGAACATGGATCCTCCGGTCTCCACCTCCCAAAGTACTGGGATTACAAGCATGCGCCACCATGCCCGGCATTGGACAAACTGTTGTATGAACAAACTTTACCTAGGTGGTGACTACACAGACGCCTTTACAATCATCAAGCTGTGGGTTTATAGTAGAACTCTTTCTTATGTATGTTACAGTTCAATAGAAAGCTCAGAAAACATTGCAAAGCAAACCTAAGTCCTAATTCGCTAAGGTTTATTTATTTATTTACATTTATTTATGTACTTATCTATTTCTTTCTTTCTTTATTTTCGTGATACTGGGGATTGAACCCAGGGGCATTCTACCTCTGAGCTACACCCACAGCCCTACTTCATTTTTATTTAGAAATTTTTTGGGGGGTGCATTGTAATTATACATGGTATCGGGGTATAGAGTGATAGGAACATACATACACACAACTCTTGGAGCACTTCCCTCCGAGTCCTGCCTCCTCCCCCCCTTCATGTCTTTGAGATTGGGATTAGTAATCTTGTATACATACGCAGAGTTATTTCAACTCTTACACCCTGCCTTTCCCTCCCCCTCCTCCCTTCCCTAAACCCCCTCCAACGCTACATTGGAGTTTCTGCCCCTCTACCTGATGTTGTCCTTCTTTCTGAATTTCTCTCTAGCTTCCACAGATAAGAGAAAATATACATCTATTCGTTTTGGGGGCCTGGCTGATCTCACTCAGCATAATATTCTTGAGTTTCTATCCATTTTCCTGAAAATGATAGGATTTTGTTCTTTTGTTCTCAGGATTGCTACTGTAGTTCTGTGGAATGGAAACAGTTCTTGCTATGAGAAGTGCCCCCGGGACGAGGCCCTAACCCTAGTCCACACAGCCCAGGGCTTACCGGGTCTCCGCGTAGGCCCTTTGGTCCACGGTCACCAGAAGTACCACTCTTTCCTGGGCTTCCCTAAAGTTAATGCAAGTCAGAATAAGAAGAGGATGAGAATTTTTAACAAAATAAATGAGAATACACAAAGAGCTCACATTCTTCCTGGTTGGAATAATTATGTATTTTTTGACTGGGGATATGCCCCCAAATATATATATTTGGTACTGGGGATTAAACCCAGGGGCATCCTACCTCTGAGCTACACCCCCAGCCTTATTTATTTTTTATTTTGAAATAGGGTCTCATTAAGTTGTGGAGGGTCTCACTAAGTTGCTGAGGCTGGCCGCAGAAGGGCAAATCTGTCTCAGCCTCCCAAGTACTGGGATTACTGGCATGCACCACCACGCCTGGCCCAACTGAGGATATTTTAATGGGAAAAAAGAAACCACCAAAATCATATAGTTTCAGGCACCCTGTAAGTAACTTGACAGTGAGCTCAGTGGTTTGTCCCAGTGGTGAGCTCCATGTTCCAGACACGCCTGTCTTTAGTTGTTACAACGATTCTATGAACCAAGTATTGTTTTTAAATCTTTTTTAAAAAATGAGGCAGCTGAGACTCACGCAATTTGCCCCAGGTGCTCGCATTAACTAGAAAGTGGGTTCCTGACTCAACTGCTCCCAGATGGTGGCAGCAGGGCCGCCATTGGTATTCTAGACGGGAACCAGTAGCATGTACCCTCCTGTGTCCCTCACACTACCGGCCCCTGTCAGCACGCTCCTCCTGTCTGTAGCATCGGTAGCTGCCTCGATGGTCCTCCTTGGATCTGCATCTTTTCCCGGGCAGCTCTGAAGTGATTTCCAACTCTTCAGGCAAGATTCCCTTCCCCTAAATCTGACTTTATTACTAGAGATGGTCAACAGACAGAGGCAGGAGTGTCACCCTGAGATCCCCAGCCTACACTTGGGGCCCCTGGAGAGGCCTTGTGTGTTTCTACTTGCTCTCCTGTGCTCCCGCCCTGCCATGAAAAGGCCCTGGCCTACAAGGCCACGGAGCTCCTGTTCAAGGAGGGTCAGAAACTCCTGGAACAAAGTCCCCGCCAGCCTGCAGTCACGCGGGTCCAGGCCGGCCTCGCCCAGCCACAGCAGCCGAGCCCCTCAGACACACAAGAGATACGGGTTTATTGTCGTATGTGATTTGGGTCTCAAAAATATTTGTCAAGCCGGGTGTGGTGGCGCACGCTTGTAATCCCAGTACTTGGGAGGCTAAGACGGGAAGATCGCAGGTTCGCGGCCAGCCTCAGCTACTCAGTGAGGCCTCCGCAACTTAGTGACACCCTGTTTCCAAATAAAGAATAAAAAATAGGGCTGGGGTGTGGCTCGGAGGTAGAATGCCCCTGGGTTCAATCCCCATTACTAGAAATAAATAAATAAATAAATAAATATTTGTCACAAAGCAATTCAGTGACAGAACTGACTGGGACACCCAGGGCAGTTGATTTACTCCATCAATTATACTTTCAATGTCAAAAATAGTTTTTTTATGTTTTCCCTCTTAGTGAATCCCTACCTGGGATCCCCCATCACCCTTTTCTCCTTTTCTTCCAGGAGAACCGTTCTCACCCTAAAAAACAGAGAAGGAGAAGCTTAAGTCCCCATTTTCTTCAAGGGAAGTAGCCGAGAAGGGAGGAAGGAAAAGGTTTTACCTGCTCCCCGTTTAACCCATCAATTCCGCTTTCCCCAACTTCTCCCTGAAAAGACAGGCGCGATTAGAATCAGCGTGTCTCGTCGACATGGAAAGAAGCCAGGCGCCAAACAAAATCAGCCTAAGTCTGTGTTTTGCCTGCATCCTCGTTGTTAGCTTGCGCCTGGGTGACATCAAAAATTACTTTCATTCATAGACACTGTCAACGACTAATACGCACAGCCAACAACGAAAGACAGAAATAGTCAAAGGGGAATCGCTGGCCCTTAAAAAGGAAGGTCCACAGAAACGGCAAGTGTGTAATCTACTGGTTGCCAATAGTCTCCCAAATAAAAATATTTCCAGATACCAGATGGGCAGGTAAATGGATGGGCCGGGTGCCGTACCTCCTGTCCACTCAGTCCTCGGCTTCCCTGAAAACAGAGAGGACAGTAAGAGTTAGCGTGGGAAAGTGGCCTGGACCGTGGGGAAGACCACACCGTGTCCCCTGTGACTCTTACCTTAGGACCTTTGAAGCCATAACATCCCTTAGTACCCTGCTCTCCCATGGGCCCGGGGGCTCCTCTTTCTCCCTGGGAAAGAACACACATCCACATGAGCTTTTTCTATTATAATCTGCCATCTATCTTCCACACCTGACAATTTTCTGTGGTTGTTGTTGGAAATCCATGTGTGGCTGTCCACAGTTTCCAATCCAGAATTCATGCTTATAAAAACTAAAGAATGGAAGTAAATCAGAGCTATTCCTGCGACAGCCCCGCCTCGGGTCCCACCTGCATTCTGCCTGTGTGGGCTTCTCTCTCCCCAACCCATCGACAAGTTGTGTTTTTCAGCCTCCTTAATATAATGGATTCACACCACCCCAAGCCAAGATGAGCAGCCTTTTGCCTTGTGCCCACCAGTGTGCACCTCTCACCTGTAATCCCTGCCTAATCGTCCCCCAAGACATCACCTGAGCACGCTTCCTCACCCTCCCCAGCATCTCACACCTGTGCTTAACATCATTCAAAGACTCCATCAACTAGAGACGCGATCCAAACCCTCTGTAGGTGTCGAGACTCCCAACAACCTGACCTCCGCCTGCAGCGTCCTGGGTTCCCGTCATGTTGACCACATATCCTTCTGCAAGCGTGCAATCCCTATGCCCCTCAACACGTTGTTCCCTCTCTAGTGGAATGTTCTTTCTCATAAACTTGGCCTGGAGGATTTTGTACTCATCCTTCAAATGTCTGCGCAGGTATCACCCTGGTCTGCAGCCTCTTCCTCCCAAGCCCCAACTCCCACCAAGGCGGTTAGGTTCTTTCTTCCACCCTCCTTTATGCCTCTAGTGTAGTCCTTGTGGATGACAGCTGGAGTCATTGGTCTTATTTGTCTTTTTTTTTTTTTTTTTTTTTGCGGTACCGGGGATTGAACGCAGGGGCGTTCTACCTCCGCACTACGCCCCCGGCCCTATTTTTTACACTTTTATTTTGAAACCGGGTCTCACGAAGTTGCAGAGGGCCTCACTAAGGAGAGAGAGAGAGAGAGAGAGAAAGACAGGGAGAGAGAGAGAGCGAGAAAGCTGAGGCTGGCCGCGAACCCGGATCCTCCGGTCTCCGCCTCCCAAAGTACTGGGATTACAAGCGTGCGCCACCACGCCCGGCCCCTGGTCTTATTTGTCTTACTGCTAGTCCGGAAGTCCTTGAATGTAGGAGTTATATTTTTTCTTTTATTTAGGCCTTTTATTTTTTTCTTTTATTTAGGAACTATATTTTTTCTTTTATTTAGGCACTGTGCCTGGCATATAATAAATTTAATATATATTAAATAAATCAATCAATGCGTGAGTGCATTAATAACTGAGGCCTTTGATAAACAATGTAGTGAATAGTAAGATGCTTAAATATATATTGTTAAGTGAACAGAAAGAAGGAAAAAATGAAGAAAGAAAAGGTAGGAAGGGAGGAAGGGAGGGAGCAAGGGAAGGAGGAAGGAAGGAAGGAAGGAAGGAAGGAAGGAAGGGAGGGAGGACAGAGTGAGGTCCTCAATAAACACTGTAGTAAGTTGGTTTACCTTTGCAAAATGGACCAGGAAGGGGGAAGTGGCACTGATTTGACTCCCCTGGTGAGTAAAACTTTTACACTGAGTTAATTGTGCAATATTGACAGAGAACCAAAGAGGAGACAGGTTAATAAACCACGAGAAACAAACAACAATGAGGATTAGAGAAGACTGGCTTTGCACACGAGTCCTTAGGATCTGACCTTTCTGGTTTCTGTGAAATGATGCAAGAGATTTCATATGGTAGATATAATTTTAGGAATAAATGGGGCTAAGAAAAAGCCTCTACTTACGGCAATGCCCTCCTCCCCCAGGTAGCCTTCACTGCCTTTAAAACCCAAGGCTCCCTGGAAATAAGAAAAGGGAGAGAATGTTAGCACTCCACAGACCATCCACAGACCCAAATTGAGGCAACCATGCAAACTTCTTCAACTTTGCAGTTTTATTTCACACGGGCTAGCAAGAGTTAAATAAAATACAAAGCAATCCTCCTTCCCTAACCCAGGCTGCCTTTATACACATAAAAAGGAATGGAATTTTGAGACAAGTATTCAGATAATTCAAGGATATGTGCATGTGTATTATAATATTGTCTCTAACTCTCTCCAGGATTATATATAGTGCTGGAGTTTCTTTCCAGACATTTAAGTAAACACAACTATATTTGCCACTAACAGACTATAATTATCCTCTTTTCATTAAAAGTATTTTTTTTAGAATTTACGCTACACAGAAAAATAGACCACACACATTTCGTTCTATTCTTTCTGTGCCCTGATTTTTTCCCTTTTTGTTTTGTTTTGTTTTTAATTCAACCATTCTTTTTACACGAAGTTGAAGCATTCAGGAAACAATTAGTCCAAAAACTGTCTTCAGAGACACAGCTCTGGTGATCTTGGAGTTCCTGTGCTATCTATAAATTTACTCAAAAATTAAAGACATATGTAAAGAAGCTGTTATTGAAATCATTATTAAACAAATCCCATAGTGTGGTTTTACATATTTGAACATTTCCTAAACTCCAATATGATATTTTTATAAAAGAGCACATGAACATTTTTGGGTTAGGAACTATATGAAATATATTAGTTCCTTTAAAAAAAAACTGGCCTGTTGTTGTGCATGCATCTGTATGCATCAATACCTCAACATCTTCTGCGGTGGTAGTGTGACCTGACCTAGCTTGGTTTTCAGCAGCCGACACAAAATATCTCCTTGATTTTCATGACTCTGCCACCATTAAAAACCGCAACAAAAATGAGTTGTTAGACTTGAGGAGACCCTCAGCATTCGACATGGCAGATCACTGCTGTTCTTTCTCCCTATCACTGCCATTACCGCATGGACACTGGGCAACCAATCTTGACAGTTGATTCTTCTATGAGAACTTTTTGTTTTTAAATCCTAATGTTGAATGTCAAGGAAAATCGATAACTATCTAATCTGGTGCAAAGAATAAAAAATAGGGCTGGGGGTGTAGCCCGGAGGTAGAATGTCCCTGGGTTCAATCCCTGATACTGCAAAAGAAGAGGAGCGTAATAAATTGTTACCTCTGATGTTCTATCTAGAAGTTAAATTCAGCCCTTATTTCTATCTAAACCAATGACCAAAAGACAGTGCAATTCAGACGAAGCGAGCCACATGTCTGGACTCAAGTCACCTTTCTTCCTGGGGTCCCGGGATCCCCCATCGTGCCGTCCCCTCCGATGCACTTGCAGAACAGGCAGCAGCACGTCCTCTCTGCCACGTTGACCTTGGGGGTGTGGGAGAAATACATCACACTTGGTGGCATCGCTGCTCCACCCATGCACACCCATCAAGGGGCGGTCGTGATTCTAGCACGGTGACGGTGACCATGTTCTAGAGAGGACGCAAGGGAGCCTAATGTTTCCATCTTCCCTGCTATGATCTGCATTCTCCACCACAGGAGAAACCTCAAGTCAACTCCAGATTGTTTTTGTGTTCTGGAAACGGTGTCGATTTAGCCATGGCCAGCTCCTTGCGGACGAACTCATTTCCTTTTGCCTCTTCTGGCCCCACCCCACCCAGCGTGGACCACGGTGTTGTTGATTCCGCTCTATGATTCTGCCCAAATATTTTGTTCGATAAAATGAATGTGTACTGTTTTCTCCTGTCCCCATTTTGTAAAATCTTCGTTTGCTAGAAGATTTAGACAGTATCCGTTGTAACACTGCTTGGAACAGAGTCCAGTGGTAAACACTCCTAGGATACTTTTTTTTTTTGGTACTGAGGATTGAACCAGGGGCATTCTACCTCCAAGTTACACCCCCAGCCCTACATATTTTTTATTTTAAAATGGGGCCTTGCTAAGTAGCTGAGGCTGTCCTCAGAGCTGCGATCCTCCTGTCTCAGCCTCCCAAGTACTGGGATTACAAGCATGCGCCACCACGCCCAGCTGATGTTATATATTTTAAAATGTGAGTGAATTTCATCCTGGACTTGCCCCACTTTTTTACAATTAACTCGCCAGATACATTTTTAGGAAAATTCTGTTTTCAGGAACTGGTATGCTTCACCTTTGTGGGAGTAGAATCAATCTTCAAATTGTAACGTTCTTCATTAAATTTCTAGAGCAATGAAAAGTGAAAATCTTTTGCTGTGACCATTCAGTGGTTTTCTCCTCTGATTGTTTTCTATTATATAATATTCCTTATAAACAATATAAAATTTCCTTGTTTTTCTTTCCTGAACATTTCAGAAAAAGCAATAAAATGTGCAATGTGTAAAACCAAATAATAACAAAATGGATTTTATGGTTTTATGTTAGATAACATAATTTTCTTTGGATCACCCATATCCTACAGCCTCAAATCCATTAGTATTAATATTAAATTGAGCTAGGCATGGTGGTGCACGCCTGTAACCCCAGTACTTGGGAGGCTGAGACAGGAGGATCACAGGTTCAAGGACAGCCTTGGCAATGTAGTAAGACTCTCAGCAGCTTAGTGAGACCCTGTTTCAAAATAAAAAAATAAAAAAGGCTGCGGGTGTGGCTTGGAGGTAGAACGCCCCCAGGGTTCAATCCCTAGTAGCAAAAAAAGAAAATTAATTAATTAAATTGATTTATTTCTAAAATTAAGTTTTCCTTATAGTGTTTCATTTAAGCGGTAATTAAAAACTGACAGGCTTGTTTTGAAGAATAACTTCCTCCGTCTATGCACTGCCAATACAGATTTTAAAGAGTGCTAGACAGAAAAAATACATTTTGTAAAATAAACACTATCTTCCCATAGAGGACAGGAGTTCCCAAAAATACTCCCATTAAGTATTTTTGTGTAATTACTACACTGAACAAGCTGTGTTTCAACATCTATTTATATACACATTTTATAGGCGGAAAGTATCAGGAACCAGCATTTAATTGAAAAGTGTTAAAAGACTTTACAGATTGTAAACAAATCATTAGCTAATCATTTAAGTAAAAATAATGCCACAAAGCTTGGTAAAACTTCACCACTCAAGTTTGAATTCTTATATGTTTCTGAAAAAATAAATGCGGTGTAGATGTATCTTTAATAGGTGTTAGATACTTTTTTAGTTTGTGTCTGGTACTGGGATGGGCGTTCTACCTCCGAGCTGCACCCCCAGACCTATTTTTTATTCTTTATTTTGAAACAGGGTCTCACTAAGTTGCAGATGGCCTCGCTAAATTGCTGAGGCTGGCCGCGAACCCGGATCCTCCTGTCTCAGCCTCCCAAGTATTGGGATGATAAGCGTGCACCATCACGCCTGGCTGATAGGTGTGAGATTCTAACAATAGAACACGCAAGAAGCATCTGGAGGCTGGAGACAGCCGTGAGAACCTCGCTTATTCGTGAAATAGAACCCGCGAGGTCCACTGTTGTGAGTCCGCCCCAGCGCGAGAGCCCAGGGCGCTGTCCAGCGGAACTCCGTGTGGAGTCGGCTCTCGCGTACAGGCCAAGCTGTCGGGAGAAACCACAAGCGACCATGACACTCGCTCGGCAAGGTGAGCTGGGAGCTGTGGGGAGAAACACGAAAACTGGTCGAGGGGACACGCGGGTCACGTTCACGCGCAGCTCCTCTTTGACACTTGTGTTCCTGGGCTGTCGTTTGGGCAAGATTGCCAATGCTCTTTAGATATTTGCCTTTTTCTTGCCTTCCTCTCTTCCCTTCTTTTTCCTCTTCTTCTTCTTCTTCTTCTTTTTTTTTTGGCCAAGCATATCAATTAAACATGCGTTGATCTATTTCTACTATATGTCTTTCAAAACTCTCTTATTTAGGCTGCTGGCTAATCCACAAAAGCCTTTCTTCACTCCCCAAATGATCAGAATTAGTTCAAATTCATTCACATAAATATTAAACCTAAGCCGGGTGGGGTGGCACACACTTGTCATCTTAGTACTTGGGAGGCTGAGAATGGAGGGTCTGGGTTCACGGCCAGCCTCAGCTACTTAGTGAGACCCTCTGCAACTTAGTGAGACCCTGTTTCAAAATAAAGAATAAAAAATAGGGCTGGGGGTGTAGCTTGGAGGTAGAATGCCCCTGTGTTCAATCCCCAGTACCGAAAAAAAAAAATTAAACCTAGCCAGGCATGGTGGTGCACGCCTGTGATCCTAGTACTTGGGAGGCTGACTCAGGAGGATTGCAGGTTTGAGGGCAGCCTCAGCAACTTAGACTCTCAGCAACCTAGTGAGACCCTGTTTCAAAAGAAAAAATAAAAAAGGGCTGGGCATATAGCTGGGAGGTAGAGTGCCCCTGGATTCATGCCCCAGTACAAAAGAAAAAATTAACCCTATATATAAGATCATTGAAACTGTAAACATACCAGTCTTTTCTGAATAACTTACCAGCTGCTTGGATAGCCGACTCCCGAGATCCCTCATGCCGATACTGAACTGGGTCCTGTACTCAAATCCTTTCCCAAACTCGAGGTAGAGGAGGTCAGCCAGGTCGCTTGCGTCAGCAGCTCCGTCCAGAGCCACGGTGATGAGGGCATTCAGGCCTGCTCGACACAGTCACAATTCTCCGAGTGAAGTAGATTTGCCTCCTTGAATCTTTTCGCATATTTATTTATTGCGGTACTGGGGATTGAACCCAGGGGTGTTCTATCTCTAAGCTACACCCCCAGCCCTATTTTACTTTTTTAATTTTGAAATGGGGTCTCACAAAGTTGCTGAGGCTGGCCTCAAACCTGAGATCCTCCTGCCTCAGCCTCCCAAGTACTGGGATGACAGGCATGTGCCATCGCATCCAGCTTCTTTTCTATTTTGAGACAAGGTCCCTATAAATTTTCCAGAGAGGCCTGGCACCTGCGAGCCTCCTGTCTCAGCCTCCAAGTTGCTATTCTCAGTGGACAGCTGCAAGAAGAATGCCCATGTCATCGTCCATGTCCCCCAACCACACGATGTCGAGCTAGCGACTCAACCACAGTAACCCAGTTCAGTGGAAAACTGGGGAACTGGAACAGAACTCGCAGTGCCATTATGATTGAAGTGAGACGAGTTAAGAAAAAAGAAAAAGGTACAGAGAGCATGCTGAAATACAGAGGAACTCACACACCAAGAAAGCAAAAGTTCTTTGCACTAATTGGGGGGGGGATCTTGAAACCAAAACATGGGCATCTTCCACGAGCTTATTGGAAATCGAAAATCTCTTGGGATATGTACCTGCTCAGACTAACATCTTTCGATAAACTACATCATTGAAAAAGAAACTGATCCATTAAAAAAATAATTGCAAACCAGGTATGATGGCACACACCTACAGGCCCAGCCTTTGGGAAGCCCAGACAGAAAGATTACAGGTTCAAGGTCAGCCTTAGCAATTTAGCAAGACCCTCAGCAACTTAGCAAGACCCTGTTTCCAAAGAAAAAATAAAAAGCGCTAGGGGTGCAGCTCAGAGGGAGAATGAACCCTGGGTTCAATCACAAGTACCACAATAAGAAAGAGGAAGAAAGGAAGGAAGGGAGGGAGGGAGGGAGGGAGAAGAGAGAGGAAGAAGGAAAGAATTATAGCATCTTAGACCCTATCCCATATCTACTGAATCAGAATTTTAACAAAATTCCCAGGTGATTTACAGGAAGGCTAAAGCTTTAAGTGGCCTCGTAAGGCACTAATAATCCAGTTGCAAACGCAAGTAGTAAAAGCTAGTAAAGACCTGCTGTCGAGCTAGAACTGGATGACATAGAAGGAGCGAGAGGTGTGGCTCGTAGACTTTGGAATTTTAATGGCTATAGACGTTTCAGTGAAAACCTTCAGGGACGAACCTAGCGTTGCCAGTGACTCATTTTGCAAAATAGGACCGTGGACTAAACCTGGCGCTGGTTACGGTGGGGTGAGCAGAGCAGCCACAGCGCTCGCATTTGTTAACAGTCGCCGAGTCTGGAAGCCGGTGAAGTGCTTTCTGTGTGTTTTCTTATTCATAAGACACAAACACGACTTGACTGGCCCTCGGATATGATTCTCAGATATGATTCTAACCCTATTTTGCAGACAAGCGAACTGAGTCTTAGAGAAGTTAAATGATTGGCTAAATTGATATTTTTTAGGTTCTCACCCAGTTAACCTAAATCCAAAGTCTTATACTCCAAGGATGTTTTTAACAAAGATGTACTAAGCACATAATCATGAAATAAATTTAGCTTGATGAAAACCTGACTTCATGGGCATCTGTTTTCTCATTTTAGGATGGATGGGTATAGAATTATTTGGATAGGATTTGGGTACTGATAGGCCAGAGTTGATAAAGTTAATACTCAAGGACGTGGCTGGGAGTCAAGACGGCTCGTTATATACATTTATAGGATGTAATTTTGAATAAAGCAAAGCATAATGAAGAAGAGAATGAGGGAATAAAATTTCGGTGGCATACTGGAGTGCCTCAGGTTTCAGGAGAGGTAGACAGAATGGTTGGCTGAAATGGAACAAAGGAAGAATCACCAGCCAGGTGTGATAGCGCACACCTGTAATCCCGGAACTTGGGAGGCTGAGACAGGAGGATCGCAGGTTCAAGGCCAGCCTCAGCAAGTAGTAAGACTTTCATCAACCTAGTAAGACCCTGTTTCAAAATGAAAACTAAAGTAGGGCTGGGGGTGTAGTTCAGAGGTAGAATGCCCCTTGGTTCAATCCCCAGTACCACACACATACAAAAACAAAAAATTAACACACTGACTACAACCCCAATCATGCGGATAAGTTATAAAGACATGTTGAGCATGGAGGATACTTTTATCCTTCTCTCCTCTTGTTTCTTTGTGATTACACAGTTTACATGGATATACATATGGCCTCAAGTTAAGGCAGATCTTGTAGGGCAGCAGATCCTAGGCCCCAGTAACTAAAGTCATATACGTTTAAGTACTAGAAACTGGGGCAGAGGTATTTCTTGTCCACATCAAGGGTCACTTGACACTTCTCAAGGATTGTGATGGCCATCAGTCATTGATCTCTTTTTCAAAGATTCTGAATTTCCAATGCTATTGTTTAAAAATCTAGCTTCTGAAGTTGCTACTTATCTAGTAGTTATTTATTCGGTGAGAATTGGAAGAAAGAGGACTTGGTCTTAGAATTCTGTATTTTCCAAAGCGCTTCCCAGAAGAACCTTTAGTGTTGTTGTTTAATATTTCTCCCCACAAAAGACAGGCTGAAATAGTAAAGACAGGACAGCCACAAGCCTGCCCACCCACACGCAGTTCTCTCATTCTCCATCTTAATTCAAATCTCTGTGACAGCTCACAAGCAAGGCCAACAATTGATAGAACAGAGAAGGCAGCTTTAGGGAATCCAGGGTAAAATAAAAGCCTTTACGCTAAGGCTGTAAACTCAGAGGAGTTTACAATTTGTTGAAGACCGAGGAGAAAAAAACCAAACAGAAAAGATGAAGTCCGGTCAGCCTCTCAGCCAACCTGGGAGGCAGGACGCAGGTCAGGTTCCTAGAAGCAGAGCCTGAGACAAGGATTCTGATGCATGCGCTTTGCTGGGGAAGCCCTGTCAGGAGAGGGGGAGGGGAGAAGGACAGGGCAGGAGGGCTGCTGAGCAGGGCTGCATTCCTGCTGGAGTCTGGCTGTGGCCTGGTCCCAGGAAGCTCTGGGACATAAACCTCACCACAACACAGGTGCCAGGTGGAGGCCGAGGTCCAACTCTTTGCCCTCTACCTGCTGCTGGGGTGGGTGGGGACTACCGGGTGAGGAAACGCGTCCAGCAGTGCCGGCGACTTGGGAAGCTTGCAGAGTGTTAGAAGAAAATAATCCAGCCCTCACATTCCTGGGTCAAAGAGAGACAGTCTGCTCACTTCTGCCGACACTGAGACATGGCAATATTACATGATGTGGTGCAAGGAGAAAAGGAACATCCTTCAGGAAAGATCAGGAAGCAGAAATGCAGCCATATGAGAAAGGACTGGGCTTCGTACGAAGAAAGCAGACGCCCAGATACCCAGAGAGTTCCTGAGTTCCGCTGGGTGCACACAGAGGAGCAATACTGTCAAATTCAGGGCTATTTGCATGCCTGGAAGCTTAAAAGCCAGAGTTGAGCCGGGCGTGGTGGTGCACACCTGTAATCTCAGTACTTGGGAGGCTGAGATAGGAGGATTGCACGCTTGAGGCCAGCCTCAGCAACTTAGTGAGACTCGTAAAAACCTAGCGAGACCTTGTTTCAAACAAATAAAAAGGGCTGGGGTAAAGGAGAGCAAAATAATGTCATCTGCAGAAAAATGGACGGAACTGGAGAATATTATGCTAAGTGAGATTAGTCAGTCACAAAAAATGAAAGGTCAGAAGTTCTCCCTCATATGCGGAAGCTAGGGAGACATTGGGACACAGGAGGGACTCCAGACAAAGGAGGAGAAACCTTAGTGGAGCGAGGGAGGGGGCCTGACTGAGGGAGATGGGAGGGGGAGGGAGACTCGATGAGGGAAACACCTCAGTGGACATGATGGACATGCGCAAACTCGTCAATGTCATCACAATGTTGTGTACAGGGAGGGGAGAGACACGAGCTCATCAATGTCATTCACAATGTCGTGCATGGGGAGGGGGAGGGGAGAGACACAAACTCATCAATGTCATTCACAATGTCGTGCATGGGGAGGGGGAGGGGAGAGACACAAACTCATCAATGTCATTCACAATGTCGTGCATGGGGAGGGGGAGGGAAGGGACACAAACTCATCAATGTCATCGCAATGTCGTGCACGGGGAGGGGGAGGGCGAGGGAGCGGGTGGGAGCTGGGGAGGCTCACCGAGTGCTGTGTGCATTATGCCTCTATCACTCTGAACTTCATCGTGATGTATGATTGCAATGCACCAATTAAAAAATAAGGGGGAGGCTGGGGGTGTAACTTAGAGGTAAAGACCCCAGCGCCACCAGGAGGAAAGAAAGGCACAGCCAGAGCTGAGTTCTGAGGTTATGCAGTTCAGGAGCACCGGGTCCCCTCCCCCGCCGCACTGGCACCTTCTCTTCTAAGTTCATCCGATTTCTGCTCCAGTTTTTCAATGTCGTCGTCCAATCCATCGGAAAACAAAAGGGCCACCTGGGAATATTTCCGAAAGAGACGAGAGATGAGTAAGGAGGAGTCTTTTGCAACACAGACCGACATGCGATGGGAGCCTGTTACCTTTCCGCGAGCCGCTGACTTGTTCTGGAACGCGTCCCACAGAGAGCCCAGGAGGTCGGTGTTGAGGAGCGCTGGGCCCTGAACTGTCACGCCCTGCAAGCTCTTCAGTATGTTCTCGCTGTAGATCTCAAACTTGGGAGAATATTTCTCCAGGGCGTTTGTCACTTGAAAAGCCACGCTGACCTGCGTCTCCGTGCCCACCTCGCAGCTCACCCCGTTCAGGGCGCTGACCGCACGTAAGAGGTCTGGAAGGTAGGTTTCCATCCAGGGCTGACCTTCCAGAAAAGTCTGCCCTTTCTGCTGCGTTGAGATGTCGAATCCGACCACCACATCCACAAAACAGTCTAGGATTCAAGGGGGAAAGCAAGTATGTCTTATTAAATCGGCAAAAACCTTCACTTGACTCTGGTGTCTGATCCTAAGGCCTTGGAATTCTTATTTCTATTCCAGTTATAAAGCTGGGAAACACTGAAGGGCAAGAAAAATAAAAGAGGCTCAGAATCACTTTTTATATCCTGTAAAAGTATAAATGTATTACTATTTCTTCAGCATAACTACTAAAGTTCTAAAAGATTTTATTGTAGCCATCGAAGAATTCGTTCAACGATGCCATCATTTAAATATCTGTAAAGTACATTGAGGAAATGTTAATGATCTAAAATAAGAGATTCATATTATGCTACTAATCAGCTGAGGTCATTTGATAATCTAATGAATAGAAAGGAAATATAATGTCACTGAATACAGAAAGTCATTTAGAATAAAATACATCACAGAGGACTGGTTCTGATGGCTTCTCTCTCTAAACGGGCTCTCTAATTCCTCTTTATGACCCTTATGACCATTCCAAAGAGAACAAGTAAAAATAAAAATAAAAATCCTCGAGATCTTGCTTGGTTTAAGTCCTGCAAGTGAAGAAAGTAATCATGTGATTATCTGTGCGTGACCTTGTCCAAGATGGAGCTGCTTTCAAGAGCATGGCCATTCAGGAGGCCACAGACCTTCCGTTTGGGGTTCTGGGGGTACTTAGAGAAGAGCTGCATCAACCGGGCTTTGCTCTTGTCCTTATTAAGCTGTGGAAGTTAGAATGGGTTTGATATTTTAAGCTGAGCTTCCTAAAGGCAGATAATTAGAGAAGGATAAAAATCTTATGACACATACACTTCTCTTTCCAGAATTTCTAAGTTGGCTGAACACTCCAACCTTTTTCAGCAAATTCAACACTTCCAACTTGCTTGGTAAAATGAGGAGCGAGTGATTTCCTATTTGCTTTGCTCAGATCAGCAGTTTTTCAGATATTTGTTGCATGGACGAATGTCTGCCTACATCACCTCCCAGACCCACTGGTCAGCTGAACTTTTGCAAGTCTTTGAAACCAAAATGTCAACTTCAATTCTTACAACAAGGACCAGTAACTTGATGTAATTTTTAATGAGAAAAGAGCTGGGTGAGGGAAAATAAAATCCTTATTTTACAATCAATTTTCACCATGAGATTTAAGGTAAATCAATGCATTATCAAAAAGTCTAGAAGACTGGTCTTCTTACTTCACTACATTTTACTTTATTGGGAATTCTTTTCTTGGATATTCAGAAAGTGAGACGAAGAAGGAAACATCAGAGTATGTCCTTTCCAAAATTCCTTTCACATTTCTATCTTCTCCTCTCTGTCTGGAGATCAAATTCCACTGTTGGAGAAACAGTGCTTTGACCTCTGGACAGAAAAATCAGTCAACAACTAAGAAATGTTACTGCCTTTGAAGAAAACAGACTCCTGTGGAACACACATACACACACACACACACACACACACACACACACATTGGTAGAGACTCCACAGTGACACAGTGTGACCCTGGGAATCGTTCTCCATATAAACTGAGTATTTTCACTTTTTGCCTACATTTCTTAAAGTACAAGAACTCTACCTAAATAAGTTGGCCAATTAGAATTGACAAATGATTCTATAATAATGTGATCAAAGGAAGAGAATTTAGGAAACAAGTCCAGAGTGAGCAGCTGTGTGTCTCAACACCATTAGATGAGGCCACACTGATCAAGCAGGCTCCCATGCAGCGGCCAGGAAAATCCTGCAGAGGTGCCTGCCCTCCAGTCAGAAGCCCTGGGAAGTTTTGAGAACCGGAGTCTCCCAGGAGGGAGAAAGGTTGCGTTTTAGAATGATCTGCCAATGGGGAGTCAGACTAATCGGAGGCAGGGACAGTCTGGGATATGAGCTGTGGAGAAGGTCAAAGTGGTTTACAAAGAAATAATGAAGAATTAAACTAGGGCAATAGAAACAGAAATAGAGAAGGGGCTATAAAAGAAAATTAAGAAGGTAAGACACCGGGCATGGTGGTGCACCCCTGTAATCCCAATACTTGGGATGCTGAGGCAGGAGGATCACAGGCTCAAGGCCAGTCTCAGCAATTTATTGAGACCCTCAACAACGTAGCGAGACTCTGTTTCAAAATAAACAAGAAAACTGGGGTGTAGCTCAGGGGTAGAATGCCCCTGGGTTCAATCCCTGGTATTAAAAACAACAACAACAACAACACACACACACACACACACACACACTGAAGGTGACCCACAGAAGGAGAGAGAAAGAAAGAGAGAAAGATAGAAGTAAGGGTGGCTCTCACATCTTTGCCCGGTTCTCCTTTCAGCAGCATGGAGGCCGGGACTGGCCTCTGGGTGGGAAGACAGGAAGTTTAGTTTCAGCCATGGCTCTGTTACTGTTTAATGACTTTGGGCACATCTCTTACCCTCTCTAGGCATTCATTCGGCTTCTTGATATAAAAATAAAAGGATTATGTATCTCAAAAATAAAAGTACAAAAGAACAAAACAGAGCAAGATTGGACTAGACAGTCTCATTTTCTGGCCAGACCCAAGGCTGATTCTAATTATCTGATTCTTAAAAAACAAAAAAGTTCTTAGAGTTGATGATGATGGCAGATTCTTAGTATTAAGAAATACTGTTGAGAGGCGAGGGTGTATTCATACGATGTTTTTAGACAGATTCTTAAGAAAATATTTCAAAAGGAAAATGAACCTGGGCAGTTATCAGCTGTTATTCCAGCTGATAACTTATTGTTATCCCAAATAAGGGACAGATTTGTATGGGGTCTTTTTTTTTTTTTGGTACAGGGAATTGAATCCAGGGGCTAAGCTACACCCCTAGCCCTTTATTTATTAATTAATTAATTAATTTATTTATTGAAACAGGGTCTTGCTAAGTTGCTGAGCCTGGCCTCAAACCTGCAGTCCTCCTGTCTCAGCCTCCCAAGTCCTGGGATTACAAGCATGCACTACCACGCCTGGCTGTGTGAGGGCTTTGAAATAAGGTGTATCTTAGATGATAAAGGAGAAAGGATGATGTAGAAATGTAGTTGGGTGCCATAAGAGACCCAGTTTATACAACTCCTAGGTTTGCTTCCTCCCCCTGCCCAGAACTCGGACTCTGTCCACAGGAGAACCCCAGCGGCCACCATCACTTGGTCTCCTATCATCACCGCGGTGCTGGCTGGCCTGTGATGCGGCCTCTGTTGCGCCCACTGCCAAAGAGCTGCAAATGTGCCACCCAAGGGAACTCACGGACCCTCGCTCCTCCCCGCTTCCAGCCCCGGTGCAGGGCACTGTGGGTCTGTAGCTGGTTTCTCCAGCAGTTTCCCAGAGGGGCTGGATATGCATCCCAGTAGCGCCTGATAGAGTGAACTCTCCCAGGTTAATCCCGACCAATGAGAGGCGGGGATGGGAAGGAGTTGCCAGATCCATCTCCTCCTTTGCTCCCCCTGCTGGACAGGTGCACGTGGTGGTTCTGTGGGCCTCTTTGGTGCCATTCCCCATGAGCAAGGTACCAGGTGTGTGTGTGTGTGTGTGTGTGTGTGTGTGTGTGTGTGTGTGTGTGTTTTGTGGTACTGGGGATTGAACCCAGGGGCATTCTACCTCTGAGCTACACCCCCGG
>PVJS01010645.1:0-47555 GCA_004027185.1 Glis glis | reverse complement strand
TCTCTCTCTCTCTCTCTCTCTCTCTCTCTCTCTCTCTCTTTCTCTCTCTCCCTCTCCCTGTCTCTCTCTCTCTCTACCTAATGAGGCCCTCCGCAACTTCGTGAGACCCGGTTTCAAAATAAAGCATAAAAAATAGGGCCGGGGGCGTAGCGCGGAGGTAGAACGCCCCTGTGTTCAATCCCCGGTACCGCAAAAAAAGAAAAAAAATAGGGCCGGGGGTGTAGCTCAGAGGTAGAACGCCTCTGAGTTCAATCCCCGGTACCACAAAAAAAAAAAAAAGTTTTTTAAAAAATCATTAAGTAAACGTCTGCGGCTGCTGATCAGGCTTTCGTTTACAGTGTTGTGTTTCGCTTTTGCGGTGCTGGGGATTGAACCCAGTAGAGGGCGTTCTACCTCTGAGCTCCACCCCAGCCCTATTTTATTTTTATTTTGAAACAGGGTCTCACTAGGTTAATGAGAGTCTCACTACTTGCTGAGGCTGCCCTCAAACCTGTGATCCTCCTGTCTCAGCCTCCCAAGTACTGGGATTACAAGGGTGCATCACCACACCCCGCTTTAGAGTGTGTTGAAGAGAGAATGGGAGGCAAGGAAATAGACTTAGTACATAGGCAGCTCTTCAGAAGTTTAGCTGTGCGTAATTACAGAGAAATAAGATGGCTGGCTGGGCGCGGTGGTGCCTGTCTGTAATCCCAGTTACTCAGGAATCTGAGACAAGAGGATCACAGGTGCAAGGCTAGCCTCAGCAATTTAGTGAGACCCTGTTTCAAATTTAAAAAAAATAAACAAAAAAGGGCGAAGGGTATAGCTCAGAGGTAGAATGCCCCTGGGTTCAATCCCCAGTACCAAAGGTGGGGGGCAAGAATATTGAGTTACTGCCAGGAGTGGTTACACATGCCTGTAATCTAGTACTTGGGAGGCAGAGATGGGAGAATCACAGGTTAGAGGACAGCCTCAGCGACTTAGGGAGACCAGTTCCAAAATAAAAAATAAAATGGGACTGGGGTTATAGCTCAGTAGTACACACACACACACACACACACACACACACACACACACACACCACGGATATTGAGTTACTTATGAAGAAAAGACTTAGTGATGAAGTCAGGCATGCGAGCTGCACGAGGCGCGAGGGCCGCTGGTGCATGGCGAGGAAGTGGTGGGGTTCGTGGCAAGCGTGCGAGTGAGCTAGAAGTGTGAGAAAGACGGTGGGGGGGGCAGGTTCAGAGGCAGCATGGCTTCTTTTGGTAACTAGGACCTGGAAGAGGGTGGCTGAGTGAATTCAGGAGGGGTTTGAAAGACCCCAGGTTCTAGATGGGAATTGTGTGTTTGCTGAAGACGCCCAGGATGCTGGCAGGAGCCGGGGGTCAGGAACGAGAAGCGTCTGTCTGGAGGTCAGAGGCAGCGAGGGGAGAATGAGGATGGTGCCGCGGCCTCAAGCAGGGGTGTAGTAGGCGGGAAGAAGAAAGTCTGAAAGAGGCAAGGGGCCTTTACCATATCGAAAGCGCCACTTCCCTGAGTCTGCTCTCTGACAAATGGGATTGTTTTACGTGTTACTAGAGAGTTAGTGGAACTTGAGAGTTAATATCTATAATGCACCCACCATGCTGGGCATGGTGGCGAACGCTTGTAATCCCAGTACTCTGGAGGCTGACACCGGAGGATCCAGGTTTGTGGCTGGCCTCAGCTACTTAGTGATAAGGCCGTCTGCAACTTAGTGAGACCCTGTTTCAAAATAAACAATAAAAAATAGGGCTGGAGGTGTGGCTCAGAGGTAGAATGCCCCTGGGTTCAATCCCCGGTACCCCGCAAAAAAAAAAAAATGAAAAATAAAGCACCCATCTTAGTGCCCAATAAAAAATGAACAAAACTATTCCTTTAACTACCATGCTCCCTAAAAACAAACAGACCTATCCCTAGTCACCAAAAAACCCTGTTGTTTTTATCATCCTAATTCTGTATCCACAATTAGTAACCTTATACTACCCATTATTGTTCTTTACTGTAATTGAAGATTTGTCTACAAAAATATATTAGTACCAAAAACTGTTACTGACCTAGCACAATGGCAGTGAAGAAGGCACACTTTTATTAATGAGCTGTGTCCCTTTAGAATTCTCTAGACAGGAACTTAGTCTAGATTTTAAATTTAGGAAGTATATCATAGGTCACCTTTTCAAATACCATAAAGTTTCCTGAAGAAACAAGGTCAGTGAAACCCATTTTAAAACTTAATAATAAAATAAAAGGTCTCCCTGTGCTGCAGAAAAGAGAATGGGAAGACAGGCTGAGCACGTGGCCTGAGGTGGCCGGCACTGGCCAGGCTGCTCCTGCTGTCAGGCAGCGGCTCGTCTCCTTGCTTCTACTTTCTCTACTGGGAAACAAGATCTTGGGTTCCTGCCTCATGAACAGAGTACGTGACCAAAGGGTATCAGCCTGCTTTGAGGAGGAGATACGGAAGTGACAGGGCCAGTCTACCTGGCTGGGGACAGGGTTCTGTCGTTTGACTGCTCCTGACGCCATTCATGTTTTCGGATAGTCCCCACCCTGCATTAAAGCCTCAGTGTTGGCTGCTGACCATGGTATATGGAAAGCCCTTATTTAAAAGTTACTGTCCATCAAAAGTATAAAAGCATACATGGAATGCCCCTGGGCTCAATCCCTAGTACTACAAAATACAAAAATAAAAAAGGTATGGGGGTATAGCGTGGAGGTGCACCTAGCCTGTCCAGCACCCCACCAGGAATCAGTTGTGCTGGAAAAGGCCCTGCCGAAAGACGTAAAAACCACTGGTTGTTAGCAGCGCAGGCATCAGGCCAGACTGGGGCTACGGAATGCTGCGTTGAGGGATATCAGCGGTAGGGCTGGGATGTAGCTCAGTGGTAGGGTGCTTGCCTCGCACGTGTGAGGCCCTGGGTTCAAGCTCCAGTACCAGGGGGAAAGAAAGAAAACAGAGATAATAGTAGTAGAACCCAGCACCTCTCCAAGGGCAACAGAATCTGCCCTTGGTTTCCTTAATGCTACTAAAACAAATCCACACCAGAAAACTCAAATATTCATGAAGTCAAGGCTTATGATCTCAGTACAAAGACTTTTAAAGAAGTTGCCAGACAGATAGCTACTGTGGTAACAGCCCTGGCAGAAGCATAGAAGTGCTATGTGAACTATAAAAGAAACCAGTTGGTGGTGTGGGCACCTTTACAGAACAGACCTGCACGCATCACACAGCAGTCTGACAGCTCAGGGTTTGCATTTAGCATGGCGCCATGCTAGTCCCTGCAAGAAGGCCCATCCCGTCGTTATTCGTGTCTCTGTCCCTTGGCACCTGCCAGCCCTTCTGTCGTGCTGCCTCCCGGCCCTTCTCTGCCCAGCAAACTCCTCATATTTTAGGACTACTCAGCCACTCCTTTGACACCTGCTCCACCCCCCAGACAGGGACCTGCCTTGTCAGAGCGCCCAGTAGATGAAAGCACTTTGCTTGTCCTCCTTGCAGCTGCCCGTGCCAGGGTGTAATTGCTCCTTCATCGGATGTCCATGTGTAGTCTGCCAGTCCACGGTGCATTCATTTTTATGTAACGGGTCTGGCTCAGGATACTTGGTGAAGGACTGTTAAATGAATGGAAGATCTTGGTCTCTCTGATGAGTCTGTAAGTGTTGGTCTAGGATTGAAAGAGTCACGACGAGCTGGGCAGGTACACTGTTTCAGTCATTATCACTAGAGCAGTGTCAACTGGACAATCATTAGAGACTCAAATGCTCCTGAAAGACTGATGTCATTGAAGTGTTAAGAATAAGCCATATGTTACAAGACGCACTCGATTATTAATTAGGTTTTTCTTTAAATACTTCAAACGTTTCCTCAGCCTGCCCATTTGTCTTATTGCTCATACTAGTGGACAACCGAGTAACAGAAATGAACTCGAGACACTCACGTTGCGCGTTGGTATCTAGTGGGAGACATTCCACACGTCAAGCCTCGGCTTATCTTCAAGAGCCCATGATCCCACACACCAGTAATGGGAGTAGAAGCTGAGAGGAAAGTACTGGTGGATAAACGGGACTTTGTAATCTATGCTGTCACTTGTAGGGAGTGCTGTGGACACAACTTTGTTTTGTGTGAAGGGGTGACATGGCTTGCAGTCACAAGCATATGGAGGTTTTTGTTTGTAGAATTGGGATTTAATTCAGGGGTGTTCTACCTCTGAGCTACACCCCCAGCCCTATTTTATTTGTTTATATTTTGAAGCAGGGTCTTACTAAGTGGCTGAGAGTCTCACTAGGTTACTGAGGCTGTCCTTGAACGTGCAATCCTCCTGTCTTAGCCTCCCACGTACTGGGATTACAGGTCTGCGCCACCATGCCCGGCTCTAGCATTTATACAGTATCATTTCTGTATTTGTACTACATCATTTCTCTTTCTTTTGGGGGGTACTGGGGGTTGAACTCAGGGGCATTCTACCTCTAAGCTACACCCCCAGCCCTTTTTATTTTTTGTTTTGGAAACAGGGTCTCGCTAGGTTGCTGTCTCAGCTTCCCAAATGACTGGGATTGCAAGCATGTGCCGCCATGCTCAATGTCTGCTACATCATTCTGAGGGAGAGAGACACAGAACCTGGGTGCTTGATTGCTCATTTCCATTGAGAGCACACGCCCTCAAGGAATATGACTTCAAGTGTAACGATGAACCGTTCTTTACTTCTTAGATGACTACTATTAGCCTGGACCACAGTTCCCGGGTTTGGTAGGAACTTCACTTCTCCCCGAATTTGTTGACGTTAAGTTCCACACCTTGGCCATTTGTCCCTGTCAAGTCCTAACAGTGACTGTGAGCCTGAGTGCTTTTGGCTTGGCCATGTGTACTTATCCACACCACCAGCCTTTCCAAGGAAGTCTCCAGACACTTCTGCTCGCAGTCCCGGGGCTCTCCAGCAGGTGGTGAGTGCTGGAAAGCTGGCTGGGTTTCTAGAGGCAGCGTGGTAATCGAGAAGACTGGCCACTGCTGCTTTGAGGATCCTTTTGGTTTGTTGTTTTTTTTTGTTTGTTTGTTTTTTTTTTTTTGTGGTACGGGGATTGAACCCAGGGGCGTTCTACCTCCACACTACGCCCCCAGCCCTATTTTTTATACTTTATTTTGAAACCGGGTCTCACGAAGTTGCAAAGGCCTCACTAAGTAGAGAGAGAGAGAGACACACAGAGAGAGAGAGAGAGAGAGAGAGCTGAAGCTGGCCACGAACCCGGATCCTCCGGTCTCTGCCTCCCAAAGTACTGGGATTACAAGCGTGCGCCACCACGCCCGGCTTTTGGTATTGTTTTGACAAACAGGTTTTGAGAATTCAGCTGTTAGAGAGTGATTATTCTTGTTACAGCTAACAAAATCGCACCAAATGGCTTTTTGTGGTAAACATGATTTAGTATATTGAGGATTTTTTTTTTTTTTTGCGGTACTGGGGATTGAACCCAGAGGCATACCCCCAGCTACACCCCCAGCCCTAATTTTTATTCTTTATTTTGAAACAGGGTCTCACTAAAGTTGCAGAGGCCTCACTAAGTAGCTAAGGCTGGCCCCGAACTCAGATCCTCCTGTCTCAGCCTCCCAAGTACTGGGATTACAAGCGTGCGCCACCACACCTGGCTAGGATCATTCTTTAAGATTGTTTTGCCCAGCCCTAGAAAGAAGCCAGGTAGTAAAAAAAATAAAAAAACAGGAATCACTGGAAAATTCCTATCCAAAATAGATATCATTGTTCAGGTATAGAAAATTGATTTTATATTAGAAAATAAACTTTGTGGGCAGTTTTATAGATAATTGTTTCTGTATTTTCTTTAAAGAGTACTGATCTTTTGCATATTGAACTTTTATCTTACATAAATTTAGAATACAGCAGTGCCGAGCTGGGCGTGGTGGCCCACACCTGTAATCCTAGTACTTGGGAGACTGAGACAGGAGGATTGCAGGTTTGAGAACAGCCTCAGCAATTTAGCGAGCCTTTCAGCAACCTAGCGAGACCCTGTTTCAAAAATAAAAATAAAGCCAGGCGTGGTGGCACACACTTGTAATCCCAGTACTTGGGAGGCTGAGACAGGAGGATCCGGGTTCGTGGCCAGCCTCAGATACTTAGTGAGACCTCCACAACTTCGTGAGACCTGGTTTCAAAATAAAGGATAAAAAATAGGGCTGGGGGTGTAGTTTGGAGGTAGAATACCCTGGGTTCAATCCCTGGTACTGCAAAAAAATAAATAAATAAATAAATAAAATAAAATAGGACTGGGGGTGTAGCTCAGAGGTGGAATGCCCCTGGGTTCAGTCCCAGTACCACACACACACACATACACACACACACACACAGAGCAGTGCAAAGCTGGAAGGAGTGTGAGCTGTACGCACGGCGCCTGCCCGGCTGACACTGGAGTTTGGCCTTGTGAGTCTCTAACATACCCCGAGAAGTTGGTTAGAATTCACTTTCGGGCTGGGGATGTAGCTCAGTGGTAGAGCGTTTGCCTAGAGTATAGGAGGCCCCGGGTTTGATCTCCAGTACCACAAAAGAAGAATAAAATTGTTTAAATAGGCTTTTAAGTACCCAATGGCTTCAATGGATGCCACACATAATTTTAGAGTAAATTTTTTTGGTACTAGGGATTGAACTCGGGCATTTTACCTCTGAGCTATAACCCCACCCCTATTTTATTTTTTATTTGGAAACAGGGTCTTGCTAAGTTGCTGAGGCGGGCCTTGAATCTGTGATCCTCTTGTCTCAGCATCCCAAGTACTGGGATTACAGGTATGCACCACCACACCTGGCTTAAATTTTTTCTTTTTTTTTGTGGTACTGGGAGTTGAACCCAGGGGCATTCTACCTCCAAGCTACACCCCCAGCCCTATCTTATTCCTTATTTTGAAACAGGGTCTCACTAAGTTGTGTAGGGCCTCACAAGTTGCTGAGGCTGGCCTTGAACCTGTGATCCTCCTGTCTCAGCCTCCCAAGTACTGGGATTACAAATGTGCGCCACCATGTCCGGCTCTTAGAGTAAATTTTAAAATCAGGAGTCTCACTGTCCAAGCCTATTGGGCAAAGAATAAACATCTGCAAAACAGCCCCCTAAGCAGAAATCCAGGCTGCAGACTCTACTATTCCTTATGAGAAACTTACCCTTCAGTAGAGAACTCTCCTGTGTAGATCCGTGCTTGGTGGACGTGCTGTGCTCAGCTCCTCTGTCTAACACAGGTAACCGTCACAGGATAGGAAATGTAGAGATTCAGGTTTGCTGTAAAAGTTAACATCGCTGTCTTTCAACTGTTACTGTGTGTTTTCATAACTTTGATGTGTTAACCTAGATAGTTCATCACCTAGGTTTATAAAAATCTCAGGCAAACAGCATGTTCTGTTTAAAATGGCAGCCAGGCAGCTGTGGACTCGGATTGCGTAAGAATCTAGGACATCACAAAGGAGTATTTTATAGTAACTTCTTTGCAGCAGAGTCCGGTGATGGAGAAGTACAGTCTAGGGGTCTGTAACGCGACCTTCACTCTTGACCTTTGGAGCCAGCACTTCTTATGTGTGTGTTAATAGGAGGGTTTTTTACTCTGTGAAGCAAGTACATGGTTACCTACAACGTGAATTAGGTTCTGGGATGAATATATGTATATGCAGCCTAATAAATAGGTAAAGCTGCTGGGTTTCTTGAAAATTGGGACACATATAACTAGATTTGGCTCTTAAAAATCAGAGTTATTCACATACATTTTAAGGTAAAATTGCTTCTGATAAAAGTCAAAGAGGAAGTTTAGGTATTTCTTCTGGAAGAAAGCCAGAAAGTAAGTCATCAGTGTGGCTCAGAACGTTAGCTAATGAGTACTTTCAGGTATATAACTTAAGTCTCCCATGGAAAAAGCAAACTCTTGTGGGTTAGTATGATTAGTCAGTCTGAAAATAATTTGGCACTGGTTAACATAATTCTGATCATTTTTCTTCTTCCTTTCAAGGTATCTGAGCGTTTGAGTCAACCAGGAGTAGCAATAGGTTTGGCTTGGACCCCCTTAGGTGGGAAAATCATGTTCGTGGAGGCGAGTCGAATGGATGGCGAAGGCCAGTTAACACTGACTGGGCAGTTGGGGGACGTCATGAAGGAGTCTGCCCATCTTGCGATTAGCTGGCTCCGCAGCAATGCAAAGAAATACCATCTGACGAACGGTACGTGGCCTCGCCGCAGCTGGCACACAGCTCTGAGCAAAGACGAGCCCTCGGGTCTCACAGTTCTATGAGGCAGCTCACAATTTTATGACAAAGATTAAGATAAGCTTTTTCTTTCTTTCTTTCTTTCCCTTTGTGGTACTGGGGATTGAACCCAGGGGCGTTCTACCACTGAGCTACACTCCCAGCTCTATTTGAGTTTATATTTTGAAACAAGGTCTTGCTAAATTGCTGAGTGAGGCTATCCTCAAACCTGCAATCCTCCTATATCAGCCTCCCACATAGTGGGATTACAGGCATGTGCCCCATGTCCAGCTAGGATGAGCTTTCAGTTATCATTTATGCATCCGAGAAAGTACAAACCTTTGCTTTTGAACCGCAGTGGAGATTCCAATATGTTTTAGGATTATTTGACTCAGTGCCTGAACTGGAAACTAATTCAAAAGGTTAATTGTGTTTTGAATCTTACATCGAACAGAATGAATCTCATCTTCCAGACCCTCCTCGCTCTAATTGTACTATCCATTAATATTTTTGAAGGATTCATTTATCCAAAACATTCATTTTTGTCTCTGATTTTCTTTTTTAGGAGAAAAAGAAAACAGGTTTTTCCACATTAAAATCCTTTTTTCCTTTTTAAAGCTTTTGGAAGTTTTGATCTTCTTGACAACACAGACATCCATCTGCACTTCCCAGCTGGAGCTGTCACAAAAGATGGACCATCTGCTGGTGTTACCATAGTAACCTGTCTCGCCTCACTTTTTAGTGGGCGATTGGTGCGTTCAGATGTAGCCATGACTGGAGAAATTACACTGAGAGGTCTTGTTCTTCCAGTAAGTATGGAAACCCAAATTATATGGTTTTAATTTTTTAATTAGTAGAATTTTAAATTTTAAATTAATAGTGGTGTGCCTTCTTTCTGTGAAAACTTTGGTTTTAAACATATTTTGTGTGTGTGTGTGTGTGTGTGTGTGTGTGTGTTACTGAGGATTGAGCCCAGGGGCATTCTACCTCTGAGCTATACCCCCAGCCCTATTTTTATTTTTATTTTCATTTTGAAACAGAGTCTCGTTAGGTTGATGAACCTACAATCCTCCTGTCTCAGCCTCCCAAGTACTGGGATTATAGGGTGTGCCCACCATACACAGCTTAAATTTTTATACCTCTAACTAATTTATATTTTAAACTTTTGATCAGCTGGGCGTGGTGGCGCACGCTTGTAATCCCAGTACTTGGGAGGCGGAGACCAGAGGATCCAGGTTCGCGGCCAGCCTCAGCTACTTAGTGAGGCCCTCCGCAACTTCGTGAGACCCGGTTTCAAAATAAAGTATAAAAAATAGGGCTGGGGTGTAGCTCGGAGGTAGAATGCCCCTGGGTTCAATCCCCGGCACCGCAATAAAAAAGTAAATAAAACTTTTGATCAAATAAAAGACAACCTGACAATTTTCCTCATGTTTTCTCATTTAAAAGACTTGCTAAGCCGGGTGTGGTGGCGCACACTTGTAATCCCAGTACTTGGGAGGCTGAGACAGGAGGATCACAGGTTCGAAGCCAGCCTCGGCAATTTATCGAGGCCCTCCACAACTTAGTGAGACCCTGTTTCCAAATAAGAAATAAAATCGGGCTGGGGGTATAACTTGGAGGTAGAATGCCTCTGGGTTCAATCCCCAGTACCAAAAAAACAAGATTAAAAAAAAGACTTGCTAAAGGGAAAAATATTAGTGTAATCATCAGAAATATCAACAGTTCACATGAACCAGGCGTGATGGCGCACGCTTGTAATCCCAATACTTGGGAGGCTGAGACAGGAGGATTGCAGGTTTGCAGCCAGCCTCAGCAACATAGTGAGGCCCTCTGCAACTTAGTGAGACCCTGTTTCAAAATAAATAATAAGCCGGGCATGGTGGCGCACGCTTGTAATCCCAGTACTTTGGGAGGCGGAGACTAGAGGATCCGGGTTCACGGCCAGCCTCAGCTCTCTCGCTGTCTGTCTGTCTCTCTCTTTCTCTCTCTCTCTCTCTCCTCTTAGTGAGGCCCTCTGCAACTTCGTGAGACCCGGTTTCAAAATAAAGTATAAAAAATAGGTCCGGGGGCGTAGCGCGGAGGTAGAACTCCCCTGCATTCAATCCCTGGTACCGCAAAAAATAAATAAATAAATAAATAAATAAATAAATAATAAAAAAATAGGACTGGGGGTGGAGCTCGGAGGTAGAGTGCCCCTGAGTTCAATCCTCAGTACCGCAAAAAACAAACAGTTCACATGAAGATTTACAGTCTGTTCTAGTTAGTTAAATATATTGTATGTGTATAAAACAGGATAGTTGTTTTTAAGCTTTAAGCCCAATTCTTACCTTTTAAAGTTTGAGACCTCCTGTCTACCTATAGAAATCTTAAGGTATGATAGAAGTACAGAAAAACTAGTAAAGAGTAGGAACTTCAGTTAAAGATTACCCATATCTAATTGTTAAATTTTGAAAAATGTGGGGTCTTGGGACTCCAGTCCCTATTCTAAACTACTTAAAATACAGTGATAAAATGCATAGAACTTAGGGAACATTTAGGGTTTAAAATGATTAGTTACCAGTGTCAGTCTATAATAAAATTTTGGCAGGTTCTTAGCAAAATGAAAAGGCTGGGTGTGGTGGTGCACGCCTGTAATCCCGGGAGCTGAGACAGGAGGATCACAGGTTCATGGCCAGCCTCAGCTACTTAGTGAGGCTCTCAGCCACTTAGTGAGACCCTGTTTCCAAATAAAATAGAACTGGGGTTGTAGCCTAGAGGTAGAAGGCCCCTGGGTTCCGTTCCCAATACCACAAAACAAAAAAAGATTAGAAAAGGAATGTTCTTTATTCTGGAAAAGTCCTTATTTTATGAAGTAATGGTAAAAGTAGATCATAGAATCACCAATTAAGATGACTAAAAGTGCTCTTCATTTCCCAATTTTTAAAAAATTGGATCATAAAATCAGAAAGTCATGTTGGGGTGTTACCGTGCTGTGACGCATTTGTAGACCGTAGGCAGAAGGAACGGTCCCCATCTTTCCTTCACCTCCCAGGAGTTGCTGTATTTCAGGTCACAGTAGCACTTCACGCTAGCTGTGCTACTAAAAGGAAATGAGAGGTGCTTTACTGACCATAAACTAACTTCACTTCTGAAAAAGGTACTTTAGAGGTGTACGTGGGAGCATGCAGAAAACTCTGAAAGAGCCGGGCATGGTGGCGCGCTTGTAATCCCAGTACTTGGGAGGCGGAGACCATGGCCAGCCTCAGCTACTTAGTGAGGCCCTCCACAACTTCATGAGACCCGGTTTCAAAATAAAGTATAAAAATAGGGCCGGGGGTGTAGCGCGGAGGTAGAACGCCCCTGGGTTCCATCCCCGGTACCGCAAAAAAAAAAAAAAGACTCTGAAAGAGGTGACAGTGGCTAGGGGACCGCTGTGCAGGGAGGCCTCGAGAGAGCAGAGGGCCGGAGGCTCCCAGGCTGTGTCCAGGGACTAAGTGCTGTGGTGGTGTCATCCTATTTGTTATCTTCTGCTATCTAACACATGACCCCCAAACAACAATATTTATTATTCTCACAGTTTCTGTGGCTCAGAAATTCAGGAGGCTTAGCTGCCTTCCTCGCGCTCAGGGTCTGCTAGCCAGGCCACAGTCACACAAAGAACGCCTCCAAGGTGGCTTACGCACGGGCGCGGATGGGTCCTGGCTGTTGGCAGGAGGCCCCGGTTCCCCTTCATGGGCATTTCCATAGGCTGCGTGGGTGAGCTCATGTGGTGACTCACCACCTCCACGGCAGGTAACCCGAGAGATCAAGCCAAGGAGCTCTTTCGACCTTGAAAGTGAGATTCCTACCACACAGCCTGGCCCACATCCACTACCATAGGTGCTGGGCGTGGTGGCGCACGCTTGTAATCCCAGTACTTGGGAGGCTGAGACCGGAGAATCCGGGTTCGCGGCCAGCCTCAGCTACTTAGTGAGGCCCTCCGCAACTTTGTGAGACCCAGTTTCAAAATAAAGTAAAAAAAAAAAAAATTAGGGCCGGGGGGGTAGCTTGGAAGTAGAATTCCCCTGGGTTCAATTCCCGGTACCACAAAAAAAAAAAAACTACCATAGGAGCCTAGATCTCTTTGGGGTATGTTTTCTTAATTATGTGGCACAGGGGTCCTGGCTTGTGTGTGTGTGTGTGTGTGTGTGTGTGTGTGGCACTGGGGATTGAACCCAGGGGCATTCTACCTCTGAGCTACACCCCCAGCCCTATTTTATTTTTATTTTGAAACAGGGTCTCGCTAAGTTAATGAGCGTCTATTTGCTGAGGCTGTCCTCGAACCTGTGATTCTCCTGTCTCAGCCTCCCAAGTACTGGGATTACAGGTGTGCGCCACCACGCCCAGCTCAAGGTCCTGGCTTTAAACCCATAGAGAAGGGGCACACAACTAAGCTCTGTAGGAACAGTACTTTTTATTTTTTAAATTAGCAACAAGATTTTTTTTACATTCTACCTCCAAGCTACACCCCAGCACTATTTTATTTTTTATTTTGAAACAGGGTCTTGCTATGTTGTTGAGGGACCTTGCTAAGTTGCTGAGGCTGGCCTTGAACCTGCGATCCACTGTCTCAGCCTCCCAAGTACTAGAATTATAGGCATGTGCCATCATACCAGGCCTAAACTTTATTTTTAAAAAACATAAAAACATGTATCATTTGGGAACCATGTAGTGTTCAACACATGTATACATTGTTTAAATTAGGTTAAGCATATTTATCTCCTCACACATTTATCATTTCCTAGGAACAGCATTTATGGGCAAAATAATACAATGCTTTTTCAGAATCAACCTAAAGCCAAGATTGTGATTACAGAATGCAACCTATCATCCTTGACAGTAAAAAAAAAGAAGAATTGTTGACAGAAGAGGTTCTCGTCCCTGTCAAAAATTAGAATTTTCTCCTGTAAAAGGATTTAGTATGACAGTAACAGAAAAATAAAAAAAATTAGGTTTATGAAAATTTTTAGTGGCTTTCCTAGCTCATAGTATGTATCATATGTAGTACCTCATATTATAACAAAATGGAAGGGGTTTCGATGTCTTATCCTAGTTGCTGGTTGCACTCAGCGAAGGAAAGGTGGGTCAGGGTTTCCTTCACAGCTGGAGGATGATCATAAGCCTTGAACCTTTCTCCTCTCCTTACAGGTGGGTGGAATTAAAGACAAGGTGCTGGCGGCACACAGAGCGGGACTGAAGCAAGTCATCATCCCTCAGAGGAATGAAAAGGACCTGGAGGAAATCCCGAGCAACGTGCGCCAGGATTTAAGCTTTGTCACGGCAAGCTGCCTGGATGAAGTCCTCAATGCGGCTTTCGATGGTGGCTTCACCGTCAAGACCAGACCGGGCCTCGCGAACAGCAAGCTGTAGGCCAGACCTCGAGCGGCGAGGAGCTCGGTTAGCAAGTGCGGCAGCACCGACAGGCCGATGTGATTCACAGCCGTAGGAGTGAGCAGTGTCCCTAATTCACGAGCAAAATCACAACAGGATGAACCTCACTCTGGTGGTGAGTGTTACAGAAACCTGTTAATTTAATAATAAATCGATAAAAATTCGAACTCTTGTCTTTTCTTCAGAGTCGGATCATTACTGGAAAAATAGAGCAGTGGTTCTCAATGTGTCCCCAGATTAGAAGCACCTGTATTACCTGAGAACTTATTAGAAATCTAAATCCTCTGCTGGGTGTGGTGGCGCACGCTTGCAATCCCAGTACTTGGGAGGCTGAAACAGGAGGATCCGGGTTTGCAGCCAGCCTCAGCTACTTAGTGAGACCCTGTTTCAAAAGAAAGAACAAAAAATAGGGCTGGGGATGTAGCTCAGAGATAGAATGCCCCTGGGTTCAATCTCCAGTATTGCATAAATAAATATAAATAAATCCATCCATCCATCCTCCCTCGAGCCCACTGCAGAACTGAGTCAAACTCTGAAATGGGGTAAAGTAGCAACCTGCGTCTTCAGAAGCCCGCCCTCCCCCTCCACGCAGCCCTGACGCACAGTCAAGTTCACGAACCACTGCTATAGACTCTACCCTCAGTGGATTCACCTACAGTACACTTACTGGACCCCAAGCCAATCACTGAGAAGGGGAATTAGGCAGAGATGAGAATATAGCCAATTATTTGTCCTTGTGGAAAATGAAGTATTTAAGTGAACCTTCTGATGAGGTCCACACAATCTAATACAGGCTCCTTCATACGCTGAGAGAAGCAGCACTTGGAACATAGCTTATATCAGACAGAGTGGCACGTGGCTATACGCATCACCTTCATCTCAGAAAGCCCAGTCCCCAGGAGACGGCCGTGTGTCAGTGTCCCCAGGTGCGCGTCCTGACGCTTGCTGCCTCCCCTTGCATTGGTTGACTTGTGCCAGTTCCTAGTCTGTCTGCTGCCATGCCTGTCTTCTGTGATCAGCCTGGGGTAGGAGGACAACTAGGAAGACGGGCTCTTCTTACTGTGTCAACTTTTTGAATCTTTGTTTCCCTAGCCTGATTCAATGTTGTTGTGATTAAATTAGAATACAATGTAAAATAGCCATAAGCAACTTTAGTTATTATTCTAGTCAGCAATTGACTTCTAGAGTCAGAATTTTATGTTACAAAATCTAAGAACAGATACATAAATATATTTTGGAATTTACTGGATGAGAGTGTGTTATGTTACCCAAAATACTGTGCTAAGGCCTGCTAGTAAAACCTTTGAATGTGTTCTGGGACCTAAAACTAGTTATGGCACAGTGGGAAAGAACACCAGGCCCGTCAAAAAAAATGTTTCGACTCTCATCGACTATTCAGTCATCTTGCACAGGCGAGTAAAAAGAAGAAAGTAGGACTTAATTATTAAGTTTGCTTTCTGCAACCAGAGGGGCTGACGCACACCCAGCTGCCCTGCCATGTTCCACCCAGCAGAGGCGACAAGGAACATTTTTCAGACTTGGGGTTCCATTATTTCTCTAGAGAACTGAACATGCAGGGTTGTTTTTTCTTTCTTTTTTTTTTTTTTTTGTGGAATTGGGGATGGAACCCAGGGGCATTCTACCTCCACGCTATACCCCCAGCCCAATTTTTCATTCTTTATTTTGAAACAGGGTCTCACTAGGGTTCTGAGAGCCTCACTATGCAGCTGAGGCTGGCCTCGAACCTGCTGTCTCAGTCCCCCAAGTACTGGAATTGCAAGTGTGCGCCACCACGCCCGGCTCTTTCCTTTTTAAAGTAACCTCCTGAGACTGTCTTGACGTGTTCTTGCCTCTGTGTGTGAAATCCAACACTGTGGGCTTCCTTTCTCTAGCATTGTTCCTTCTTTTTGTGTGTGTGTGTGGTACCGGGGATTGAACCCAGGGGCATTCTACCTCCGAGCTACACCCCCAGCCCTATTTTTTATTCTTTATTTTGAAACAGGGTCTCACTATGTTGCGGAGGGCCTCACTAAGTAGCTGAGGCTGGCCACAAACCCGGATCCTCCTGTTTCAGCCTCCCAAGTACTGGTTGGGGGGAGGGTGATATATATTTGAAATCTAAGCTGTTTTTTAACTTTAATTGGGCAAAATATACATAAAACTCAAATTTTTAAGTGTCTAAGTGCAAGTGACACTTGCAGTTGCCACTGTCCACACCCTTTTTTTCTTTCAATTATAAACTGTACCCATGGAAAAACGACTACCCACTTCCCCCACCCCCAAAATTCATGTGCTGAACTGTCACCAAGATGATACTATTAAGAGGTGAGGAAGTGCTGGGTGTGGGGGCGCCCACTTGTAATCCTAGCACTTGGGAGGCTGAGACAGGAGGATCGCAGGTTTGAGGACAGCCTCAGCAATTTAGTGAGGCTCTCAGCAACCTAGTGAGACCCTGTTTCCAAATAAGTAAAATCGGTCTGGGGTGTAGCTTGGAGGTAGAATGACTCTGGGTTCAATTCCCAATACCGAAAGAGAGAGAGATGAGGAAGCCAGGCGCAGTAGCACATGGCTGTAATCCCAGGACTTGGAAGCCTGGGACAGGAGGATCACAGGGGTTTTTTGTTTGTTGTTTTTGTGGTACTAGGGAGTGAACCTGGGGTCATTCTACCTCCGAGCTATACCCCCAGCCCTATTTTATTTTTGAAACAGGGTCTCGCTACGTTAATGAGTCTCATTATTTGCTGAGGCTGTCCTGTCTCAGCCTCTCAAGTACTAGGATTACAAGCATATGCCACCACACCTGGCTAGGTTTAAAGACAGTGTGCAGTAATTTAGCAAGATCTTGTTTCAAAGTAAAAACCAGGCATTGTGGTGCACATCTGTAATCCCAGTACTTGGGAGGGCTGAGACAGGAAGGTCACAGGTTTGAGGCCAGCCTTCCTTAGCAATTTAGTGAGACCCTGTATCCAAAATTTAAAAGCCGGCATGGTGGCACACGCTTGTGATCCCGGTACTTGGGACGCTGAAACAGGAGGATCGCAGGTTCAAAGCCAGCCTCAGCTACTTAGTGAGGCCCTCTGCAATTTAGTGAGACCCTGTTTGAAAATATAAAATAGGGCTGGGAATGTAGCTCAGATGTAGAATGCCCCGGTTCAATCCCCAGTACCACTAGAAGATAAAATAAAATGATAACGTAAAATAGGGCTGGGGTACACAGAGCTCAGGTAGAGCGCCGAGGTGGGCAGCTGATCGGTCACGGGCTCTGCTCATGGACGGGTCTTGGCCCTCACGAAGGGCTCCAGGAAACTAGCTAGCTTCTTCCCTGCCCGTCATTCCTTCTGCCGTGTGCTAGGAGGCAGCAGTGACGCGCCATCCTGGAAGCAGGCACTGAACTACCAAGGCCTTACCTTGGACTCGTCCAGATCTGAGAGATACATTTGTCTCTTAAAAACTACAAATGACTAAGCCGGGCGTGGGGGCGCACGCTTGTAATCCCAGTACTTGGGAGGCGGAGGCCAGAGGATCCGGGTTCGCGGCCAGCCTCAGCTACTTAGTGAGGCCCTCCGCAACTTCGTGAGACTCGGTTTCAAAATAAAGGATAAAAAATAGGGCCGGGGGTGTAGCTCGGAGGTAGAACACCCCTGGGTTCAATCCCCGGTACTGAAAAAAAGAAAAAATTACAAATGACTAAAACAGTACAATCCTAACATCTTGACCAAACTCTTCCATCCTGGCCGTACCACCGACATTCCCACAAGCGATGCACTGAGTCCCAACGTTCCCACCTTCTTCCCAATGAATGTGATGTATTTTGACTTATGGATCCCTAGTGACTAGTGATGTGGAACATCTTAAAATCTTTCTTGCATTGTTCTTTCAAATGTTATCCTAAGACTCTTGTGTCACAGTAACTCAAGAAATTCTGATTCCGTTGGCCCAGGGCTAAGGCCCTGGCGTCTGTGTATTTAAGTGCTCCACACGCTTTTGATGCATGGGCTTTTTAAAACTCTTCAAGTAATAACACTAAAAAAAAGCTCAAGTGCGCTGGTTATCCCTTGGGGAGGGTGAACTGGGGATTAAACCCAAGGGTGTTCTACCTCTGAGCTATACCCCCAGACCTTTAAAGGTGAGGGGGGCTGTGCCTGCAGAGCACGTGCTAAACACATGATTTCCTTTGCCTTGTCTTCCCAAGGGCAATCAGGATTTGCACTCTGGGATGGGGTGTGGCTCGGTGGTAAAGCACATGCTTGCTTAGCGGTTGAGAGGCCCTGCAGGATACCCGCCCCCGGTATATACATGTAAGCATTCCCGCCGTACCTCAGATCCTCTTCAGGAGAGGGCACACGAACGGTTTCCATTTCTGGCGCGGTCTCCGACAGGTAGAGGCCCCTTGAGACAGGATCCCGATTCCCACGCGCACACAGGGTCAGTGTTATCACCACCAGCTGCAGACTAGGTAACCGGCACCCCTATATACACTTACCACAGTCAACCCGCTGCCAGGCAAC
Source organism: Glis glis (assembly GCA_004027185.1). NCBI lineage: Eukaryota > Metazoa > Chordata > Mammalia > Rodentia > Gliridae > Glis > Glis glis. Next base: position 29,425 of record PVJS01010645.1, on the reverse strand, counting down.
CAACCGCTGAGGGTAAAGGCACTGACCTAGTATTTTCCTTTAATACTGAAACGAGGTAAACCTTACTATTATTAAGGATTTTGAAAACTACGCCACAAAAAATGTTAGTTCTGCCAATTCCCTTCCCAAATCCTAAATTTAATTGAGATTATTAGATGTAAGTATCAAGTCACTTGGGGTTTTTCTTCAGTGAAGTTAACATGCTAAAGCTCACACACATTACTTCGGCCAAAATGAAAAGCCCCTCTCCATGAAAATTTTACCAGCAACTTTCAATAAAATTAAATCTAGACTGCATTTGAGGATTAATGATCTAATACTAATGCTCACTTTTTCGTTTTGTTTTACTAATATTTAGTGGATCCTACGATGAAAACTGTACTTTAAGGGGAAAAAAAGCATCAAGCTAGGCAATGGTGGCACACACCTGTAATCCTAGTACTTGGGAGGCTGAGACAGGAGGATCACAGGTTCGAGGCCAGCCTTAGCAACTTAGCGAGACTGTTTCAAAACAAAAAAAGGGTGGGGTATAGCTCAGAGGTATAATGTCCCTGGGTTCAATCCCCAGTGCCAAAAAGTGAGGGGAGGATTTAAATTCTAGGAAAAGCTTTATTTGCAATAAAAATTCACTTATTTGGACCATACTATAGTTTGTACTTAATGAACTAAAGAATAGTAATTTGGGGGGGCGGGGGGAGGGACACCAAGAGCTGTGTGCATGTATGTTAACACCAAACTGATACTCATTGTGATGTGAGACTACAATGCACCAATAAAAACATAAAAAAATTTAAGAATAGTAATTTAGTAATGTGTTTAACATTACTAAAAATTTTTAAATAAATTCAACTCCATGCTGGGCGTGATGGCACACGCCTATAATCCCAGTACTTGGAAGACAGACAGGAAGACCACAGGTTTGAACACAGCCTCAGCAACTTACTGAGGCCCTTGAAGATTTAGTGCAACCATATTTCAAAATAAAAAATAAATTAGGACTGGGAGTGTAGCTCAGAAGTAGAATGGCCCTGGGTTCAATCCCCAGTACCAAAAAAAAAAAAAAAAAAAAGTGTAAAAGCCAGGCTGGGGGTATAGCTCAGTGGTGTGCTTACCTAAGGTGCTAGGACCTGGGTTTGATCCCCAGCCCCCCACACACACACACACAAGTATAAAAGCAAAATAAAGTTAGAGTATCACCTACACCAACCCCGTAAGATGGCCTGAAAGACACCAAAGAAGGGGAAGGGGCATTAATAGAAAGTATTCATTAAAATAAAAGCAATCTAAGAACAAGAGTTAGACCTCATAAATCAAATCTCAAATGGACCAAGAAATGTAGCTACTCAGTTCATCCCCGTCGGCCAAGGATGTGAAGACTTAAATATAAGAATCAGCAAGTGTCAAAATGTCAACCTCACTAGCGAAGCTGCAAAATTTACCTTAATTTGCTTATAGTAGCAAAACCTGAGGTTACCTTGAAACAAAATCCTTCACACTTCTACTGTCTAGAAAACCTAGAGAAAGCAATGGCAAAAGTATCAAGACTTTAAAAGCTAATGAACCCAAGAATAGAATTAGAACATAGAAATGTTCACAGGTTAAAGATCATAAAGTAAACTACTTTATGATTTTAGTAAACTAAGAATCAAGTAAATATCCAACCACAGGAAACTAAAAGAGTGAATCCTCATGAATTACCAAAAATGGTGTTTTCCCAAGATTAATAAAGTGGTGAAATGCTCAGATGATCATGTTGTATGGTCAGAGGGTTACATAATTACACCTTAATTTTTTAAAATAAATGTGTACACACACATGTGCATGCACATAAAGGACAAGAAAATTGTGAGTCATCTCTGAAAGGATGGTAAATTACAGATCTGTTGTAAGTAGCATTTTGTGATTTCAAAGTCTTATGGGTACAGACTACTTTTATAATAAAAATTCTTTATATTTAAACCACAAAACGCTATACCTCCACAAATATACCCAATGGTATTAAATGAAGAATAAAAGATGCTTTGCTAAACACAGGTGCTAACAGAAAAACCTGGATATAAACCTGTGGTTGAACTATTCCTTCACCACAAAAATGGCTACATAAGCCCATTATAACCAATTTTTAAAAATGATTATATAGGAGAGAGATTATACAATCTCTTTCCTGAAAATGGTTAACAGAAGTAAATTCTGTTATCTGGAATTGTCCAGGATTGGTGGTAGGATAAGGTGGAGGTCCAAATAATTTTCATTAACTTTCTAGGTTTGGTCAGGGTAACCATAAAAACTACATTATCTGTGGCCATTCGGGTGACAATTCCAAAACTGCCCTGTGCAGGAGGGGAGGTTAATTAGCAACAGGTAGCTGTATGGTACTAAAGGTATAGCAACAGTATCTAACATTTGTTGGGTGCTCATGTAACAAAGCACTGTTCCAGGTCCCTTATACTTATACCTCATTTAACCCTTATCGCCAGCTACCAGGACTTAACCCCTTGGGAAACTGGGGCCCAAGGTCACACAGCTTTAAGTGGGGTAGAGCTAAGAGTGGCACCTAGGTACTTGGAAGTCTGGCTGCAGAGTCAAGACTCTTAACCACTAGAGCTATGAAATACTAAATCAACTCACTTTTGTTTTTTAAAAGGAAAAAAAAATCAGCACTTCAGTCATTCTCCTGAACTCTGCGATTTCCCTGTGAGAATCAACAGGGGGGCAGGGCAGGGGATGACAAGCCCATGCAGTCCACCGGAGGTGCCCGGTCTCCTGCTGCACTTCCAAGTGACGGCACACTGCTTTCTGCAGAGTAAAGTACAGAGTGGAACAGGAAAATTACTTTGGACTTTACCAAACTCAGAGCTAAAGCAGACACAGCAAGATTTAATTTGCCAGATAATCTTTTAATGAGAATTATAAAAGACCAAAAACATATTTTTTTGCAAACTGCCCTTTTTTAAACAAATGATTTGCTCTTAATTACAAATACTGTGTATGATGATGCCTTCTGCAAAACCAATAAATACAGGAACAAATTTTAAACATGTGATCTGTCCAAGATATTTGAGGAAAAAAAGAGCCTGATTTTTTTTTCAGTATTTATATAAATCTGGATTTACTCCCTAACCTTTCAAAGAGTAAGCCTGAAGGTATGACTCAACTGGAAAAGAAAAAGTCCACGTGAGAAGAGAAAGAGACTGCCTTACTGCTGCTTTAAATAGCTCTTGATCATTTTTCTGATGTAACCTTTCCTCTCTGGGGCTCATATCTTCACAAAATAGCTGGATTTAAAATATTTCTAATGAACTGATTAGTGAAAGAAAAGAAAGTATGTATTGAACACATAAACTTTACCATAAACAACTATGCATATTGAAAAGATACTAACTTTAAAAAGGTACAAAAAAGTGAGGAAAAACCTGAAATTACAGAAAAGAAAAGTTTATTTAATGAAAAACTAGAATCAATAAAAATTAGCAAATACACACACACACACACACACAAGGGGGGAAAAAAAACAAAAAAACAGCAGCACTATGTATTGACTCACAAAGGGAAAAGCAGTGGTCCAAGACCACTCAGATGGCTTGTCAGTTAAAGGAAAAACCAAACACACAGGCACACGCGCAAAAAAAAAAACAATACAACCAATCTACAACAAACACAAAATTCAGAATTATTTTACAATGCTTCCTTTCTTAATACAAAAGATGCCCATCTCGGGTGTATATATATATTTTTTCAGTGGTTTACTGTTGACTTATTCTTAAATATATTAGTGTTACTACATGCAACTGCTTCCTGTATTTAACAGCCTTTCTTTTTATTTACCTTCATGTGTCTAGCTTCTGCCTACCAAGGGTTTCAGGTTGGCAGGCAGATGGGTGCCTTAATCTCTGTGAAACTGAACACAACGGTTTTAAACACTGGCCAGAAAATGTTTGATTGCCGTTTCAACACATGGAAATAGTTACATTGATGCCTAAATTGCCATTTTCTGCAAAAAGCTGTGCAATGCTGGTGTCAAAGACTAGGCAGTCACTATTCATAATGGCTGTTGCAATTCCCTCATGAATAGATCGAGGAGTTGCTTCCCAAGTCAATCGCCGCCTATGACCATTTAGCTCAAGTCGATAAGCAAAATTTTCAGCTTGCTTGCGTGTTCCTATGAGCTGTACAATTGCGAAGAACTGCTGGTGACCGTCGTACTTTTCCTGTTTCTCCAAGACTAACATGAAGTGAAAGCCAAAACAAGACTGCATCATCACCCAGTCCACAGCACCAGGGAGGTTAATGTCTGTAGCAAGGAAGACTATGTCCTCCCCCTGCAGGGTCGTGATGGACTTGTGCTGGTGCATCAGATGGGGCATCACAGCATCCAAGGAGCCCTGCCATTTACAGGAAGCACCGGGGCACGGGCAGGAGTAAGGCCTGAACTCGCAGAGCTCTTCATGGTCTGCTTTTTCTGTGTGTGGCAGAGTGATTTCACATCCGGAAGAGGCGTATTTACAAGGGAAAAGTACTGAATTGGCCACTTTCTCCATAGCCAAGTTGCGAATGGACCCCAACGGGCCCCGGCAAGTTGGACAACATGTGAGCTTTGGGCGACAGTTGCTACAAACAAGATGGCCACTCTGACACTGAAGAATGGGTGGCAACACATAGTCAAAGCAGACAGGACACTCAAAAAGACTCGCCAAGTCATTGTTGGATGCAGTTGTGCCAGTCAGGGCAGGCACCCTCTGCGATGGTGGACACTTTGAGGTACCAGTAGGTAATGCTGTAGCAGTCTGACGGCTCATTTCTGTAATAAAAAGATAAAAGAATGAAAGGAGGCAGGAGAAAAGTAATTACAACTAAAACATATCATCGTGTTTACATCCCAGAATTTAAGATTCATGCAAAATTTACTGTGAGCAAAAGAACAAAGGAAAATAAAAAGGATTAAAAACAACATACAGCCAGGCATGGTGGCACATGCTTGTTATCCCAGTACTTGGGAGGCTGAGATAGAAGGATCACAGGTTTGAAGACAGCCACCACAAATAGTGAGACTCTCATCAACCTAGCGAGACCCTGGTTTCAAAATAAATATAAAATTGGGCTGGGGGTGTAGCTCACAGGTCAAATGTCCCTGGGTTCAATCCCCAGTACCATAAAAAAAAGTGCCAAAAATTGTATTTGGATGGACAACATATAGGAAATGCTAAAATAGAGCCAGGTGAGGTGGTGCAAATCTGTAATCCCAGTACTTAGGAGGCTGAGATAGGAAGACCACAGGTTTGAGGCCAGCCTCAGCAACTTGGCGAGGCCCTCAGCAACTTAGCAAGACCCTGTTTCAAAAGATAAAAAAGCTGGAGCTGGGCTAGGAGAGGTGGTGCATGCCAGTAATCCTAGTAGTTGGGAAGCTGAGACAGGATAATCGTGACAAGCCTCAGCAACCTCATGAAGCTCTCCACAACTTGGTGAGACCCTATTAAAAAAAAAAAAAAGCTGAGCCGGGCGTGGTGGCGCACGCTTATAATCCCAGTACTTGGGAGGCGGAGACTAGAGGATCCGGGTTCGCGGCCAGCCTCAGCTACTTAGGCCTCCGCAACTTCGTGAGACCCGGTTTCAAAGTAAAGTATAAAAAAAAATAGGGCTGGGGATGCAGCTCAGAGGTAGAAAGCCCCTGGGTTCAATCCCCAGTAACGCCAAAAAAAAAATTTTAAAAAAGCCGGACATGGTGGCATATACCTGTAATCCCAGTTCTTGGGAGGCCAAAACAGGAGAATTACAGGTTTGAGGGCAGCCTCAGCAAGTAGCAAGACTCTCAGAAACCTAGCAAGACCCTGTGGTGGTGGCGCACGCTTGTAATCCCAGTACTTGGGAGGATGAGGCGGGAGGATTGTAGGTTAGGGCCAGCCTCAGCTACTTAGTTTAGACCCATCAACTTAGCAAGACCGTATTTGAAAACTAAAATATAAAAAAAGGGCTGGAAGGCTGGGTGTAGTGGCGCACGCTTGTAATCCCAGTACTTGGGAGGCAGAGACAGGAGGATCTGGGTTCACAGCCAGCCTCAGCTACTTAATGAGGCCCTCCGCAACTTCGTGAGACCCGGTTTCAAAATAAAGTATAAAAATAGGGCCGGGGGTGCAGCTCAGAGGTAGAATGCCCCTGGGTTCAATCCCTAGTACCGAAAAAAAAAAAAAAGGCTGGAGGTATAGCAGAGAGGTATACCCTGGGTTCAATCACCAGTACCAAAAGAAAGACAGAAGGAAACATTGGTTACAAATGTGACCTGGTAAATACAACTTAGAATCTTGATTACTTAAGTGCTCACCAATAATTACACTAAATGGGGACCTGAGGGTGCAAAAATATTAATTTCTAGCTGGGCATGGTGGCGCACAATTGTAATCCCAGTACTTGGGAGGCTGAGACCAGAGGATCCAGGTTCGCGGCCAGCCTCAGCTACTTAGGCCCTCCGCAACTTAGTGAGACCCGGTTTCAAAATAAAAAATAAAAAAATAGGGCTGGGGGTGTAGCTCAGAGGTAGAATGCCCCTGGGTTCAATCCCCAGTACTGCAAAAAAAAAAAAAAAATTCCTTTGTGACTACTGAAATATCCTAAAATTCAAAGAGAAACAAAGAGTATGGTACAGTATTTAGCATGTGTGAGGCTGGGTTTGATCCCCAGCACCTCCCCACACACACACAAACAAAAGTCTACAGTGTGGCTAATCGTATGAATCAACAACTCCCACCATCCGAAGCCCAGTTTGATTCAGATGTCCTGAGAAAAGGACTCTCCTGTAATCCAGTCTCTCTATATATAAATTCTTTGTACATATGACGATCTATCTACTTAATGTCATTTGTAAAAACAATGGGTTCAGCATTGCCAAAACACCCTATCTGTTCCCTCTATACCTATTTTGTGTTCGCCGTATGCTGCTCACTGAAGTGAGCAACACAATAATGGGTAAGTGGCTCCTTGGGCGTAGTCTAAGCCCCAGGTCCATTTCAAATTACGAAACTAGACAGCTCCTCACATCAGAGGGCAGTAAACTCAACTTGTACTTAACATAATATAGATACTGAGCAAGAAAAACAATGTTCAATTTCTTGACCTAGCAAAATAGTTGTAACATTTAGCATCAATAGTTCAGGCTTGGGTTACATACAATACCATTACTTTACAAACATTGTAGAAAGCCTATTTCAATTCCTATTAAAGTGTGAAAAACAAGTGAAACCAGACAGTATTTCTTATTAATGGAAGTATTTATAGGACAGCAACTGCTAAAACCTTCCAAATCTCCAAAGGTGGAAACCCAGCGCCATCTTGAACCAGAAAAGGAATCCTAATTATACAGCACCCCGGCTGGGATTGTGACATCGCCCCAAGTTTGATTTCAACTGAGAACAGCATGGCAGCTCAAATGAGAAACATCACTGCCGACCTCGGAAGGCTAAATGACACTTCAGCCATTCCTGAGGCCAGACTCCGCTGCTTCACAACGTTCACGGTTCCTGGAACCCGGCATTTTCACGTCAATACCTTCTCTCTTCCTTGTCCTAGCCGCTGGTAAACATGCGAGCACGCCTCCCCTCCACAGTACACAGGGGCAGGGTGGGCTTCCCCGTCCTGAGGCGTCCCCACCCGGCCATCTGCAGCAGGGGTCCCTCCTGGCACTTCCTGCTCCTAAGCACAGGAGTCTCAAATTCCTGCCTGAGGTCAGGCTCCTTTCATCCATCCACCCCTCAGAAGCACAAGCAAAGGCAGAGAAATGCTGGCCTTCCCTCCCGGGGAGGCGACCACACCTCCTTGTGAGCGCTGATTCGCCTCCCAAAATGGGAGCCATGGCTGCGCTGTCCCCGCCTGTGCCCTGTTCCTCTATCGCTCTCAGTGTCTTTCCAGCTCCACTGGCTAGGCTCCTCTGAGCGCGGGGGAAGGCCGGGCTGAAGGAGCTCTGGGGCCGGCTGTGGCGGGGCCTGCCGCCGCCAGGAGAGCCATTTGGAGCAGGGCTGGGGCTGGGCCTGGGCCTGGGGCCGCAGCTGGGGAAGCCTGCTCTAAGTCCGGAGCCGGAGCCAGAGCCGCGCAGGCGACCGCGCCCTTGCCCCGGGGGCGGGGCTACGCACTAAGCCACGCCCACCGCCGGGCGCCGCCCACTGCTCCCGCAGGCCTGGGCAGCGCCGACCCTGCCGCTCGCTCGGCCTCTGGGCCCTGGACACACGCACCCGGCAGGCCAGGCCCTCGGCATTTCCACCAGTTAAGTAGAACATGTTTTCGTAGGTCAAAACGATCGAATGTCGGCAATTTCTTAAGGTTTCAATCTCAGAACTACACAGAGTTTCTAGGAAACGTGTGTCCAGACCAGCGCCCTTCTCTGCACGGATTATACTGTCCAAGTTAAGCATGAGAACTTCGCGTTTTCACGGAGTAAAAGTTTCCTTCCGAATCCACCCAATAACTACAGTTTACCGGGCATCAACTGCTCTACTTCCTCGGTTCTAACTCACTTCTCCATTTCTTCCCCTGTGGGCAAAATATTTTAAACTCCCCCTTCTTCTGCAAAAAGCCTTTGCAGTGAGAGTAGTAAACACACTCAAGCACATTAAACTCGAGCTTCAACCTCAAAACTCAAGGCTGTATTTTCTTCCCACTCTGGGAAAGCCATTTTAAATGGCCTCATTAAACTTGAGCAGCTTGTTTTGTTTTTAAACAGGCATTACCCTTGCCCCATAAAGTCCTATGGGCCTCACATTTGCATTGCGTCAGCTAGCGCGCTCGGAGCTTTAACCCGTCATTACATCATGCTTAGGGCAGCCTTCAAATGCAGCAGCAACTGGGAGTGAACCCAAGGCAGTGAATCCTACGCTGCCCACTTTCAGCAGCAAATCTCAACTCTGATCACTTTCCCACCCTAGCACTAGTGTGTTCAATCCCTTAAACTCATTTTAATATTAGGCCACATAAAGCATCTGCAGAAACACAACTGAAAACAGATCCTGTCTGCCCCAGGGACACACATCAGTTACTATTAACCATATATATATTTTGGGGGGGTGCTGTGGATTGAACCCAGGGGCATTCTACCTCCGAGCTACACCCCCAGCCCAATTTTTTTATTCTTTATTTTAAAACAGGGTCTAAGTTGCGGAGGGCCCTCACTAAGTAGCTGAGGCTGGCCATGAACCTGCGATCCTCTGGTCTCAGCCTCCCAAGGTACTGGGATTACAAACGTGCGCCACCACGCCCAGCTTACCCATGTTTTTATAGTCCAATATGTATTTATTCTAGCTAGGTCTTGGGTTTCTAAAGCAGGAGACTTCAAACATTTTAGGCAGAGAAACTCTTCCAAACAAGAGAGAATCCAAATGCCTAAAATAAGTAAAGGGAAAAACTGATTATCTACAAGCAAAAGATATTTCATTGTTTGCCAGATCCCCAAAAGGCTGTACAAGACCTTACATTACACTCTGAAAATGACCACTCTATGCACAAATCTCTAACAAAGATGTCAGGACAGCAAAAACAAACATTCTAGAGTCATACCCAGGCTCCATCACTTGGTCAGATATAAAACTGGGATACTTCCAGCTTCAAATGGCTTTGAGAGTAGTAATTCATGTAATGCCATAGGTGGTACATATTCCAGAATGATTTACGTAACTACCTGAGACCTGAGTTAACTGCCTAGAACACTGCTACAGATGCACACTCTAAAGATGCCTGAAGCTTATGAAAGGTGAACAAACATGTCTGCCAGGGATCAACCACCACTTAACTGAGCACAATCAATTTTAAGCCCTAACTGCAGAATATTTTACACTTATTTTACAAAGAGCTGAAAATTTTGCAAAAACTGTATTTCAGCCAGGTGTGGTGGCACACGCTTGTAATCCCAGTACTTGGGAGGCTGAGAATGGAGGATCTGGGTTCGCAGCCAGCCTCAGCTACTTAGTGAGGCCTCCGCAACTTAGTAAGACCCTGTTTCAAAATAAAGAAGAAAAAATAGGGCTGGGGGTGTAGCTCAGAAGTAGAATTCCCCTGGGTTCAATCCCCAGTTCTGCAAAAAAAAACAAAAACAAAAAAAAAACTGTATTTCACTAAGACAAGTCTATAGAACCCAAAATTAGCAAAGATACAAAATTCAGCAATTACCTACCCTACATCTCAAGCCCACATTAGTATAAGGTTTAGAGTGCGAGCCCGGCATGGTGGCACATGCATGTAATCCCAGTACTTGCCAGCCTCAGCAACTTAGTGAGGCTCTCAGCAACTTAGCAAGACCTGTTTCCAAATAAAAAATAAAATAACGCTGGGGTTGTAGCTCAGAGGTAGAATGCCCCTGGGTTCAATCACCAGTACTAAAAAAAAAAAAAAGTTTAAAGAAAGCCAGGTGTGGTGGCACACGCTTGCAATCCTCAGTACTAGGGAGGCTGAGACAAGAGAATAGCAGGTTTGAGGCCAGCCTCTGCAACTTATTAGTGAAATCCTGTTTCAAAATAAAAAATAAAACAGGGCTGGGGGTGTAGCTTGGAGGTAGAATGCCCCTGGGTTCAATATAAAGTACTACAAAATAATAAAATAATAATAATAATAATAAATAATGATGTTTAAAGTAGATGAAATTAGTCTTTTATTCTCAATTCCATGTGGCCAACTTTTGATTCCTTTTAAGGTCAGGCATGGTGTATGCACCTGTAATCCCAGTACTTGGGAGGCTGATATAGGAAGATCACAGGGTCAAGGCCAACCTCAGCAACTTAGCAAGATTCTCAGCAACCCACTGAGAACCAGTTTCAAAACAAAAAAAGGGCTGAAGGTAAAATGCCCCAGGGTTCAACGCCCAGCACCAAAAAAAGGTTTTAAATGGAGAAATGGAGATATGGAAAAAGGATCATGTGTTGCAAAGCAAGTTACAAACAGAATATACATGGGTTTGAGGGGGAGCTGGGAAGAGAAATCAGGAAGCCTACCCACAGAGGTGAGGGGAAGGAATGTTATCTGTGACAGGATACTGGTGATAATTTTTAGCTATATTTCCTTTAAAAAAGACAGCAGTGGGCCGGGCGTGGTGGCGCACACTTGTAATCCCAGTACTTTGGGAGGTGGAGACCGGAGCATCCGGGTTCGCAGCCAGCCTCAGCGCGCGCTCTCTCTCTCTCTCTCTCTCTCTCTCTACCTAGTGAGGCCCTCCGCAACTTCGTGAGACCCGGTTTCAAAATAAAGTATAAAAAATAGGGCCGGGGGCGTAGCACGGAGGTAGAACGCCCCTGTGTTCAATCCCCGGTACCGCAAAAAAAAAAAAAAAAAAAAGGACAGCAGAAAAATTGTTTTATCACGATTAGTCTGAAAGCCGGGCTTGGTGGCGCATGCCTGTAATTCCAGTACTTAGGAGGCTGAGACAGGAGGATCACAAGTTCGAGACCAGCCTCAGCAATTTAGCCAGACTCAGCACCACCCAAAATATATATATCATAAAAAATATTTTTCCTAAAAGCTCCATTTTTCCTTAAGGTAATTCTGAAAACATTGCAGCTATAGAAGGAAATTTACAGATCTAGTAAGAATGATGATTTGATGGGGAAAGCCCAATAAAAGGACACAAAAGCAAGCTGCTGTGGAAACCTAGACAAAAGCCATGAGACAGTAAAGGAAGAAGAAATGCAAACTCAACTCAAATGTGTAACAAGCAAACTGCATCTGCTTGTGTGGGGGGTGTTACTGGAGATGGACGCAGGGGGGTGGTCTGCCACTCAACGCCCTTTTTGTTTTTTGAGACAGCATCTCAATAAACTGCCAAGGAAGGCCTAGAATTCGTCATCTTCCTGCCTCAGCCTCCGGAGTCAACTGGGATTATAGGCATGCACCACAGTGCCTGGCTATATTTGCTTTCTTCCAAAAAATCACTATATTTGAGACTCCCAACACTGAGAAAAATAGCCTATACTGAATCAGAACCAATCTATCAGGCACTATGCTAGCTACTGAAATATGATAAATAAATAAAATGCAAAAGGCAGGCACGGTAGCACATGTCTGTACTCTCAGTACTTACTTGGGGCGGCTGACACAGGATCAGTTTCAGGACAGCCTCACCAAATTAGCAAGACCCTCAGCAACTTAATGAGACCTTGCTTCAAAATAAAAAATAGAAGGAGATGGGGGTATAGCTTGGAGGTAGAATGCCCCTGGATTCAATCCCCAGAAACCAAAAAATAAAAAATAATGAAAATAAGCCGGGCATGGTGGCGCACGCTTGTAATCCCAGTACTTGGGAGGTGGAGACCAGAGGATCCGGGTTCGCGGCCAGCCTCAGCTACTTAGTGAGGCCCTCCGCAACTTTGTGAGATTCGGTTTCAAAATAAAGTATAAAAAATAGGGCCGGGGGTGTAGCTCAGAGGTAGAACGCCCCTGGGTTTCAATCCCTGGTACCGCAACAAAAAAAAAGAAAAGAAAATGTAAAAAAAGAATAAGGTGCCTAAGAGGAGCCATCAAAAAAGTTGATACACAAAAGTTGGGATTGAAGATTAGTTATTTGGAGTCACAGAGAAGAGGAACCTGGCTAAGAGAAATCCCAACATTTAAAGATTCTTCATTAAGCCTGTGCATGCTTGTAATTCCAGTATTTGGGAGGCTGAGACAGGAGGATCGCAGGTTCGCAGCCAGAGGCCCTCGCCAACTTAGTGAGATCTTGTTTCAGAATGAATAAAAAATAGGGCTGGGGGTGTGGCTCAGAGGTAGAATGCCCCTGCAGCATTCAACCCCCAATACCACAAAAAATGAATTAATTTTAAAAAAAGATTCTTCATTAAAGAGTTAGTAGCCCCTACACTGCAATAGTTCTCAAACTTTATTATGCTTGCTAACCATCTAGGGATCTTGGTAAAATGTGGCTTTGGATTTAGTAGGTCTGAGTTTGGACCTGATAAGTCTGCATTTTTTTTTTTTTTTTGCAGTACTGGGGATGTCTGCGTTTCTAACATGCTCCCAAGTGTGGCTGTTCACCTGGAGGTCCATACTGTGTAGGCAAGGCCTAAAGAACTGAGAGCCAACCAATAATAAGGTGAGAGAAAACCAGAAAGTAGTACCTTAAAGCCAAGTGAACACAGGCATTTAAGAAGAAAAACAGTCAGGTATGGTGGTACACGCTTGTAATCCTAGTACTTGGGAGGCTGAGACAGTAGGATCACAGGTTCACGGCCAGCCTCAGCAACTTGGTAAGGCCCTCCACAACTTAGTGAGACTATGTTTCAAAATAAAAAATAAAATAGGGCTGGGGATGTAGCTTGGAGGTACAATGTCCCTGGGTTCAATCCCCAGTACCAAAAAAGAAGTAAAGAAAAAAGACGACAAGCAGACATGCTTAACGACCAAAGGATTCAAACAATATGGTACCCATGAACCCTCCTAAGAAATCAAACCAACCAGGGGATTAAAGTACTTAGAAACAATGATCTTGTCATAAAAGGATTAAAACTTACGGCTCCGTTTAAACACCAAATACTAAAATGTCTGAGCATTGTAATCATGAATTAGAATGTAAATATTATAAACTTTGGCAACTATGATTCTCTAACTTATAATAAATACATATTTGATCTTTTACCCTTTTCCTGGCACATAGCTCCCAAAATCATTAGAACTTACTAAGTGCTAAGTGTCTTTCTGTATTCTCAAGAGATGATTGATCCTTGCGGGTTCCCAGAAAGCCTCAGGACAGGGACTGGTTACCAAGGGAACCAACCTTGCCATTCAAAACTTTGAACTTACTTTGGAGGCTGAAACAGGAGGATCACAGGTTCAAGGCCAGCCCTGCAATTTAGCAAGGCTCTCAGCAACCTAGTGAGACCCTATTTCCAAATAAGATATAAAATCGGGCTGGGGGTATAGCTTGGAAGTAGAATGCCTCTGAGTTCAATCCTTAGTACCAAAAAAAAATTTTTTATAACTTAGCCAGGCATGGTGGCGCACACTTACAATCCCAGTACTTGGGAGGCTTAGACAGGTTGGAAGCCAGCCTCAGCAACATAGGGAGGCCCTCTGCAACTTAGCGAGACCCTGTTTTCAAATAAGAAATAAAATCGGGTCGGGGGTATAACTTGAAGGTAGAATGCCCCTGGGTTCAATACACGGTACTAAAACAAATAAATAAATAAAAAGCCTTTGAACTTAAAAGTGTAAGCTACACGGTAGGGTGTAATCCCAGTACTTGGGAGGCTGAGACAGGAGGATCACAGATTCAAGGTCAGACTCAGAAACTTAGACCCTCCACAACTTAGTAAGACCCTGTTTCAAATTAAAAACTCAAATAGGTCTGGGAGTGTAGCTCAGAGGTAGAATGCCTCTGGGTTCAATCCCCAGTACCACAAAAAAAAATGTAAGAAAAATGGAAAATAAAAGTTGGTAGGCCGGGCGTGGTGGCGCACGCTTGTAATCCCAGTACTTTGGGAGGCGGAGACCAGAGGATCCGGGTTCGCGGCCAGCCTCAGCTCTCTCGCTCTCTCTCTCTCTCTCTACCTAGTGAGGCCCTCCGCAACTTCGTGAGACCCGGTTTCAAAATAAAAAGTATAAAAAATAGGGCCGGGGGTGTAGCTCAGAGGTAGAACGCCCCTGCGTTCAATCCCCGGTACCGCAAAAAAAAAAAAAAAAAATTGGTAACGTAAATAATCTAGAAAAAAAAAAAAGTTTAAAAAAACAACAGCTTTGAACCTTCAGTCCCAACCCCTCATCCTGATTTCTGAAGAGGAGAGTAGCTGAAGGTAGAGATAATCAGCAACGGCCAATGGATTAATCAAGCATGCTTACATAATGAAGCCTCCATAAAAAATAAAATGAGCAGGACACGGTGGGTAATCCCAGCTACTTGAGAAGCTGAAACAAGAGGGTGGCAAGTTCAAGGCCAGCCTGGGCCGCAACCTAGGGAAACCCTATCTCAAATTTTTAAAAAGGAGGGGGAAGGGATGTAACTCAGGGTAGACAGAGCACTTGCCTAGCATGCCCGAGACCCTGGGTTGTCGCTGCTACTACTACTACTACTACTACTACTACTACTACTACTACTACTGTGCATGTGCACGCACACACGCGCGTGCCCCACAGGGTTCAGAAAGCTTCCAGACTGCTGGATATGTGGAAGTGCTTACAGTGCTACACTAGGAGAGGACATGGGAGCCCCTTCCCACACACCTTGCCTATTCATCCTTCCATCTGCATGTACCTCTGTATCCTTGGTAATATTTTAAATAAATGGGCAAGTGTAAGTAAAGTATTTCCCTGAGTTCTGTGAACAAGCCTAGCAAATTATTAAACTGGAAGAAGTTCTCCAAGTACGAATTTTTATAATATTTACAGTTTCTCAGAAGTGCAGGTTACAGAGCCGGGCGTGGTGGTGCATGCTTGTAATTCCAATACTTGGGAGGCTGAGACTGGAGGATCCGGGTTTGCGGCCAGCCTCAGCTACTTAGGCCCACCGCAACTTCCGTGAGACCCTGTCTCAAAATAAAGAATAAAAAAAAGGGCTGGGGGTGTGGCCCGGAGGTAGAACGCCCCTGGGTTCAATCCTCGGTACCACCCCAAAAAAATGAGTGCAGGTTACGATCTGGGACTTGTGATCTGGGACTTGTGAGATCGACATCTGAAGTGGAGGGCAGGGCAGCCTTACTGGACTGAGAGTTTATTAACCTGTAGGACCTAACTCCAGGGAGATAATGTCAGGACTGAATTAGAAGACATCCAGTTGGTGTCCGCTGGAAAGTTGCTTGGAAAGTGGGGAAACCTCCACACAGCTGAGATTAAGTGATTTTGAGAGAAGTAGAAGAAAACAAGGGGGTTTGTTTGCTTGTTCTACCTCTGAGATATACCACCCCCAGCCCTTTTCATTTTGAAACAGGGTTTTTTGCTGTTGTTTTGTTTGGGGGGGGGGGTACTCAGGATTGAACCCAGGGGCATTCTACCTCTGAGCTGCACCCCCGGCCCTATTTTATTTTTTTAGTTTTTTTAAACAGGGTCTTGCTAAGTTGCTGAGGGTTTCACTAAGTTGCTGAGGCTGGCCTCGAACCTGCGATCCTGTCTAAGCCTCCCAAGTACTGGGATTACAGGCATACACCATCCAAGCAAGTTTTTTCCTACCATGCACAGCAAGATATACAAAACTATATAAATTTTTAAAAATCATTTGGTAAGGAAGTAGTAAAAGTAATGGCATTGTACCAACCCAGGCAATATGGAGGTAGCTAGTGTCTTCAGGAAAAGCAACCTTGGAGATATGACTGGGGTAAAATTCACACTAAAGGTTGAAGGGGATTATTTTCTAAGGCTAACACTTGAAAAGTATGAAGTAAAGAGAAGTGAGTAAGCAGTGGCAGCAGAGCCCAGAGAAGCTTTGGTTTCTTTATTTCTTTAAATTGGAAAGACCAGAATACAGTAAATATTAATAAGAGGTCAATAAACGGAGAAATTGAAATTACCCAAGAAACAGAGTTCTTGGTAAGATGGGGAGGAGGGTTTTTGAACTCAAAGGGACTAGACTTTGTTAAAAGAGATAACTTCTTCCATGGTAAGAACAGAAGAAACAGAATATAGCTGGGCGTGGTAGCACATGCTTGTAATCCCAGTACTCAGAAGGCTGAGACAGGAGGATCACAGGTTCACGGCCAATCTCAGCTACTAAGTGAGGCCTTCTGCAACTTTGTGAGACCCTGTTTCAAAATAAAGAATAAAAAAGAGGGCTGGGGGTGTAGCTTGGAGGTAGAATGTCCCTGGGTTCAATCCCCAGTACCACAAAAAAAAAAAAAAGAGAGAGACAGAATATGTCTAGCAAGAAAACTTAGGTAAAGAAAGTTTTTACAAGAGAGTTTTCCATTTTCTCTATAAAGGAAGCACAGACATCCTCTTTTTTGGGCAGTGGAGATAAGGAGAGGAAAATACCATAGTTTTAAGGGATCCCTTCTAAACATCAAGCCACGGCAGAGAGTTCTTTCCTTCATGAATTGGTTGGGTTATATCAACAGGACACTGAGAACAGAACCAAATATACAAGTCATCACTTTGGGTCCCCAAATCCCCCTACTACCTTTCCTAAGCCAAAGGAGAAATAATTTGCCATTGACCTAATATGTTCACCAAACTTTATATCAGTATTTCAAAACCTAGAATGGTTAGCCTGGCACGGTGGAGCACACCTATAATCCCAATACTTGGGAAGCTGAGACAGGAGAATCACAGGTTCAAAGACAGCTTTAGCAAGTAGTGAGACTCATCAAACTAGTGAGACCCTGTTTCAAAATAAAAATAAAATAGGGCTAGGGGTGTAGCTCAGAGGTAGAATGCCCCTGGGTTCTCACAGTACCACACACACACACACACACACACACAAAGAAACCTAGAATGGCTAAATGTAACAGGCAAGATCAAGTACTAGCGAGCACATGAAATCCTAATACTCTTGCACTTTTCTGATGGGAATGCAAAATATACAACCACATTTTCATCACTGCACTAAATTCTACTGGACAGCACTACTTTACGTCCTAATTCTATTTTACTAGCTATTATCCTTATATTTTTATTACACCGTGAATGTATAATAACATTAAGAATGAAAACACTGACCGGCATGGTGGCGCATACCTGTAATCACAGTACTTGGGAGGCTGAGACAGGTGGATCACAGGTTCGAGAACAGCCTCAGCAAGTATTGAGACTCTGATCACAACCTAGTGAGACCCTGTTTCAAAATAAAAATAGGACTGGGAGTGTAGCTTGGAGGTAAAATGCCCCCTGGTTCAATCCCCAGTACCACAAGAAAAAAAAAGAATGAAAGCACTAACATCTCTCAAAACAAAATCCTTTAACATGTCAATACAGTAGCCCCCCTTATCCATAGGTGATACATTCCAAGACCTACCATAGATGCCCAAAGCTGCAAATAGTACTGAATCCTGCATATACTATCATTTTACCATACAACATATCTATGACAAAGTTTTTGTTGTTGTCTGGTGGTACTGGGGATTGAACCTGAGCTATACCCCCAGCCCTTTTTATTCTATTGTGGGGGGGGCAAGCATTACTGGGGAACCCAGGGGCATTCTACCTCTGATCTACACCCCCAGCCCTATTTTTTATTTTGAATCATGGTCTAAATTACAGAGGGCCTTGCTAAATTACTGGGACTGGCCTCGAACCTGTGATCCTCCTGTCAGTCTCCCAAGTACTGGTATTACAAGTGTGCACCACCACAACCAGCTTCTATTTTTTATTTTGAAGCAGGGTCTTACTAAGTTACTGCACTCTGACCCCAAATACGCAATCCTCCTGTCTCAGCTTCCCAAGTGCTGGAATTACAGATATGCATCACCATGCTGGCTAACAAAGTTTAATTTATAATTTAGGCAAGTAAGATTTAACAACAATTTACCATATATTTTAATCAAAGTGCACATTTTTTCTTTCCTTATTAAAAGTCAAGAATTTTCACCTTTTCACTTAAAGAAAGCACTGTACAGGCTCTCAAGTATCCAAATCGCTATCATTACTACTCTTGCACCTTAGGGCCATTATTAAGTAAAATAAGGGTTACTTGAACAGAAGCACTGTGATAACAGGACAGTCTATAGGATCACACTCCATCTGGCAATCAAGATGGCTGAGTTACTAATGGGTAGGTAGTACATACAGTGTGGATATATAAAACAGAGATGATCAAGACCTAAGCAGGATGGTGAGAGATTTCATCATGCACAATTTAAATTTTATGAATTATTCTTAGAATTTCCATTTAATATTTTTGGACCATAATTGACTACAGGTAACTGAACTTCAGAAACTGAAATCACATATATGAGGGAAATTTTACCATAATAAAAAAGTTTCCCTTTCCCACCTACCAGGATAAAGTTTGTACCATTTTCTGATACAGCCACAATACCTCGAGAAAGTTTTCAGAAAAGGTTTATGTGATTAACTCTCCTTAGTAGTATAAAGTTCTTAGTAGTATAAAGTCAGAATTATAGTCACAACCTTTTCCCCTTAGAACTATGCAAACTCTGCTCACTATGTTCTGATATTTAGTAATGCAGATGGAAAGTCTAAAGCCATTTTTATTCTTATTGCTTTTTAGGTAACCTTCCTTCTGCCCCCACTAAAGGTTCCTTTTAGAACTCTGCATCTTTTTTATTGAACCTAGGGGCATTCTACCTCCAAGCTACACCCCCAGCCCTATTTTTTATTCTTTATTTTGAAACAGGGTCTCACTAAGTTGCAGAGAGCCTCACTAAGTAGCTGAGGCTGGCTGCGAAACTGTGATCCTCATGTCTCAGCCTCCCTCCCAAGTACTGGGATGACAAGCGTGTGCCACCACGCCTGGCTTGAACTCTGTATCTTGTGAAGACTTTTTCATTAGATTATCTAGGTACAGGTTAAGCATCCATAAATTCGAAATGTTCTGAGATCCAAAAATTTTTGAGCACTGACATGATGCTTAAAATGTTTTTAATTTTAGCCGGGCGTGGTAATCCCTGTACTTGGGAGTCTAAGACAGGAGGGTGGCAGGTTCGTGACCAGCCTCAGCAACACGCATGCGCGCGGTCTCTGTCTCTGTCTCTATCTCTCTCTCTCTCTCTCCCTGTGTCTCTCTCTCCCTGTGTGTCTCTCTCCCTGTCTCTTTCTCTCTCTACTTAGTGAGGCCCTCCACAACTTCATGAGACCCGGTTTCAAAATAAAGGATAAAAAATAGGGCCGGGAGTGGAGCTTGAAGGTTGAACGCCCCTGGGTTCAATCCCCGGTACTGCAAAAAAAAAAAAAAACACCATATTGATACCCTGTTTCCAAATAATAAATAAAACCGGTCTGGGGGTATGATGTTTTGCATCATTTCTGCAAATCTTTTTTTTTTTTCTTGGTACTGGGGATCGAACCCGGGGTATTCTACCACAGGGCTACTCAAGCCCTTTTTTTTTTCAATTTTTATTTAGAAACAGGGTCTCACTACTTGCTGAGACTGTCCTCGAACCTGTGATCCTCCCGTCTCAGCCTCCCAAGTACTAGGATTACAAGAGTGTGCCACCGTGCCCAGCTTGCAAATCTTTTATTAATGTCTGACTAAAGTACAACTGAATTCTCATGATCTGCTTCTGCATTTAATGTTACAATCAAGTATCATGTAATGTAAGAAATTCCACTGTACTCTTACTGTGAAGTTTTGAGTTTTTGACCCTCAAAGCATCCTGAGAACTATATAAACTTCATGACAACTGACTGTTTCTTTCACTCACCCTGTATCTCCCACACCTGGAACAGTACCCAACCAGACTAGGACCTAAACCTTTCCAGAAGCAACAAATAAATCAAGTACAAAAGTATGAAGCATTCTAAGTAGAAGGTACAACAAGTACGCAACTAAAACACACTCATCCCTGATGCCCCTACAAGTAGAATATATTTGTTGCTGAATAGAACCTTAAAAAATATTAACAACTGAAATTTAGAACTCACTTTTTTGGGGGGAGGTGGTACTGGAGATTGAACCCAGGGGCTTTATACCCGAGCTCCACCTCCAGCTCTATTTTAAATTATTTTTTGTTTTGAAACAGGGTGTCACTAAGTTGCCAAGCCTACAATCTTCCTGTGCCAGCCTCCCAGGTACTGGGATTACAGGTGTGTGCCACTGTGCCCATCTTAGAACTCACTTTAAAATAACACTGCAATGAAGTAAACCATTGTCACCATAAAGGTAATTTTTTTTTTTTTTTGCGGTACTGGGGACTGAACCCAGGGGCATTCTACCTCCGAGCTACACCCCCAGCCCTATTTTTTATTCTTTATTTTGAAACAGGGTCTCACTAAGTTGGGGAGGGCCTCACTAAAGTAGCTGAGGCCAGCCACGAACCCAGATCTTCCTGTCTCAGCCTCCCAAGTTCTGGGATTACAAGCATGTGCCACCACGCCCGGCCATAAGGGTAATTTTTTGAAAAATTGATAAAAATATCAATTCTCTAAGTTCTCAAAATATTTCCTACATTTGTGACAGTTCCACAAACCTATCAACTCTGAGATAGTAATTTCATGTTTAGTTACACACCTACAGAATGTAGCTATACAGAGGCTCAAACCTCAATTCAGTTTAGCCCTTACCCGACCCTTTTTCTAGCCTATGCCCATCCCCTTAAAACTCGAGCCCAGCCCAGCCCAGCCTCCCTTTTCCAGGCCTGCACTACACTTCAGGTGATGGCAACAAATTTTCATTCGTTCATTCATTCATTTATTCATTTATTTTTGCAGTACTGGGGATTGAACCCAGGGGCGTTCTACCTCCAAGCTACACCCCCAGCCCTATTTTATTTTTATTTTGAAACAGGGTCTCACTAAATTGCAGAGGGCCTCACTAAGTAGCTGAGGCTGGCTGCAAAGCTGCGATCCTCCTGTCTCAGCCTCCCAAATACTGGGATTACAGCCGTGCGCCACCACACCCAGCTTTTATTTTTAATTTGAAACAGGGTCTCGCTAGGTTGATGAGTCTTACTACTTGCTGAACTGTCCTTGAACCTGTGATCCTCCTGTCTTAGCCTCCGAAGTACTACAATTACAGGTGTGTGCCACCAAGCCCAGCTTATTATTTTTTTAAACAGGGTCTCACTAAGTTGGGGAGGGCCTCACTTAAGTAGCCAAGGCTGGCCTCGAACCTGCAATCCTCCTGTCTCGGCCTCCCAAGTACTGGGATTACAAGCTTGCGCCACCACAACCAGCCCAAATTTTCCTTTAAAGTCTGTATGAGGGAGGTCAGACACTGCCAAAGGGAATAGCAGCAAGGCAAGAAATAATGGAACTTTAAGGAAGCCAGGCACACAAGCCACACGCTGGGTGATTTATGCACTTGGAAATAGCAAAGCTGCAAGGATAGATGTCAGATCAGCGGGTATTTGGGACCAATAGAAGAGAAGGGTGAGGGGTACTGAAGCCTCACTAAGTTGCCAAGGCTGGCTTTGAACCTGCTATCCTCCTGTTTCAGCCCCCCAAGTACTGGGATTACAAGCATGTGCCACCACACCCAGATTCAGTGATTTTTTTATTTTTATTGTTTGGTGGTACTGAGGGTGATGGAAATGCTCTGTCTTTATGGGTGTTAGTTACACACAAGTGTACACATTTGTCAAAATAATCTTTTTAGAGAGATCCTCAACAACTTAGCAAGACCCTCTTTCAAAATAAAAAGGCTGGGGATAGAGCCCAGGGGTAAAAATGCCCCTGGGTTCAATCCCCAGCCAAAAAAAAAAAAACAGTATAAATATTAAAAATGTAAAAAGGTAAATCCCCTGGGTTCCATCCCCAGCACCTCTTTTAAAAAATGGGGGGGGGGTGGCTACAGGGAGACAGAATAGCCTAGTCTACAACATCTACAGCAACTTTCTCTGTTTCCTCCCATCTGAATGGAGGTAAACAGGATCTACCTCCCCAGGTTGTAGTAAAAATTAAAAGCCAGTGTGGTGGCATACAACCTGGAAGGCTGAGACAGTGGATCAAAGGTTCAAGGACAACCTCCGTGAATAGCAAGATTCTCAGTAACAGAGTGAGACCCAGTTTCAAAACCAAAAATAAGCTGGGCATGGTGGTGCACACCTACAATCCCAGTACTTGGGAGGCTGAGACAGGAAGATTGCAGGTTCGAGGACAGCCTCAGCAAGTAGTGTGACTCTCAACCTAGCCAGACCCGGTTTCAAAAATAAAAACAAAATAGGGAGCCGGGCGTGGAGGCACACAGTTACAATCCCAGTACTTGGGAGGCTGAGACAGGATTCGGGTTCGCAGTCAGCCTCAACTACTTAGTGAGGCCCTCCGCAACTTAGTGAGACCCTGTTTCAAAATAAAGAATAAACGCCGGGCATGGTGGAGCACACTTGTGATCCCAGTACTTTGGGAGGTGGAGACCACAGGATCGGGTTCGTGACCAGCCTCAGCTCGCTCTCTCCCTGTCTGTCTGTCTCTCTCTCTCCCCTTAGTGAGGCCCTCCGCAACTTGGTGAGACCCAGTTTCAAAATAAAGGATAAAAAATAGGGCCGGGGGTGTAGCACGGAGGTAGAACGCCCCTGGGTTCAATTCCCCTGGGTACGGGTTCAATGCCCGTACCGCAAAAAAAAAAAAAAAATAGGGCTGGGGGTGTAGCCCGGAGGTAAAATGCCCCTGGGTTTAAAAAAAAAATAGGGCTGGGGGTGTAGAATGCCCCCTGGGTTCAATCCCCAGTACCACAAAAAAAGAAAATAGATGATGGATGGATGGATGGATGGGGCATAGCTCAGAGGTAGAGTGTCCCTGGGGTTCAATCCCCAGTACCATGAGAAAAAAAAAGAATTAGGACTCCCAGTACTTGGGAGGCTGAGACAGGACGATCCGGGTTCGCAGCCAGCCTCAGCTACTTAGTGAGGCCCTCTGCAACTTAGTGAGACCCTGTTTCCAAATAAAGAATAAAAAATAGGGCCGGGGGTGTAGCTCTGAGGTAGAATGCCCCTGGATTCAACCCCCAGTTCGCAAAAAAAAAAAAAAAAAAAAAAGGCAATGTCTGTAAAGCACCTGGCTGGCTCCTAGGCTTGCCCGTGTCCAGTAAGCTAGAAGGAGGTGCTACATGGTCCCACAGCCTGGCTGAACCCCTCCGGTGGACATCTGCTCCCTTGGAGGGAGGCAGAGAGGCAGAGACCACGGGCTCTTACACTCTGCAGCCCTATGATTTGGGAAAGGGAATGGGACAGGAGGAGCAAGGTACTCCAACCCAAGAGAGAATGAGCTTCTCAGAGAGGAGCACAGACAAGCTGCCCAGATACGGCCCAATTATACTCTCCTGGGTGTCAAGTTCCTCAACTGTGAAACAATAAAATTACCACCAACAAAAGAATGGAGATCAAGCACTTGAGAACATTCCATGTATTGCTAACAAGTGATATGTACAAACCACACTAGAAACCGTGTCCTGAATCATTCAATAAGACTTGGATTATATACAGCAGAAAACCATTATTTCAATCTACTGTGCAAACAGGGTCTATGCTATAACAAAACTTCAACTTGGGATTGTGTCTGAGAATAAATAAAGGTCACAGGGTTTGCTGTGAACATTTTATTAACTGGGCCCCTACTGTGCCAGCAGCTTCATACACACTATTTAATCCTAATGAGGTAAGTTTTAATCCCATTTTACAACTGAGGAAATTGAAGATCAGAAAAATGAGTAAGAGCAGAGCCAGACTATCTGCTTTGTTTCTAAATCTCTTCTTTCACAAAACCTATAAACAGTGTGTACGCTCTCCTCACTGTAGTATTGAACATTTAATGTAGCATCTAACACATCTTTTCAATGTTTATAAAAATAAGTGCCCCCAAAATTCTCTAAATTTAAACTTATTTATCAAAGGGGTAGAATCTAACACCAATCTAAGTATTAAACCATTGTTCATTAAAACATCAGACATTAAATCACTGTATCAAAACTGAAGATAAGAACAGAGAAATAAGAGCAACGGAAGCAGGAGGATGACCAAATAGGCCTTTCAACCTTTTTTTGAAACCACACATCACTAAAATTTTTTAGTAACTTAAAAAATTTCAAACCAGGAAAGGTGTGGCCCACACAGGTAATCCCAGTACTTGGGAAGCTGAGACAGGAGAATCACAAGTTTGTGGCCAGCCTCAGCAATTTAGCAGGCCCTCTGCAACTTCGTGAGACCCTGTTTCAAAATAAAGAATAAAAAATAGGGCTGGGGGTGTAGCTTGGAGGTAGAATGCCCCTGGGTTCAATCCCCAGTACCAAAAACATAAAAAATAAGTTGGTGGGCAACACTTTAAATTATTGAAAGTAGGTCAGTCATGATTACAACACAATCTCTACTGCAATAAATCCAAGCCTCAAGGTCTAAAAGCATCCAAATTCTTTATACATTGTACTTAGTGTACACTGTACCTAGTGTTACAACGTAACATGGGACCTATGCTACTCTGTATTCCATCAGACAAGTGTGGTGGATAGAGATAAACATGCACACACAGAGCACACACATACTCTCAGGACAAAAATTCTACAGCAGATCAAAATTGGTAGTAACCATAGCCAGGTGTGGTGGCCCACACCTGTAATTCCAGTACTTAGGAGGCTGAGACAGGAGGAGTGCAGGCTCGTGGCCAGACTCAGCAACTTAGTAATATAGGGATCCTAAGCTAAACATAAAAGAGCATACTGCTTGGGACATAGAAGAAGTTAGTTAAGGAAACAGGCCAGGCATGGTGGCGCACACTTGTAATCCCAGTACTTGGGAGGCTGAGACCAGCGGATCCGAGTTCGCGGCCAGCCTCAGCTACTTAGTGAGGCCTCCGCAACTTAGTGAGACCTGTTTCAAAATAAAGATTAAAAATAGGGCTGGGGGTGTAGCCGGAGATAGAATGCCCCTGGGTTCAATCCTCAGTACCACCAAACAATAAAAATAAAAAAATCATTGAATCTGGGTGTGGTGGCACACGCTTGTAATCCCAGTACTTGGGAGGCTGAAACAGGAGGATAGCGGGTTCAAAGCCAGCCTTGGCAACTTAGTGAGGCTGTCAGCAACCAAGTGAGACCCTGTTTCCAAATAAGATATAAAATCGGGCTGGGGGTGTAGCTTAGAGGTAGAATGCCTCTGGGTTCAATCCCCAGTGCCAAAAAAAAAAAAAAATCACTGAAGCCAGACATGGTGGCACATGCCTGTAATCCTAGTACTTAGGAGGCTAAGACAGGAGGATTGCAGGTTCGAAGATAATGAGCCTCAGCAATTTAGTGAGGCTCTCAGCAACTTAGCAAGACCTTGTTTCCAAGTAAAAAATAAAATAGGGATGGGGGTGCAGCTCAGAGGCAGAATGCCCCTGGGTTCAATTCCCAGCACCCCAAAAGAAAACTTAAAATATTAAATAAGTTTTTTTGTGTGTGGTACCGGGGATTGACGGCAGGGCGTTCTACCTCCGCGCTACGCCCCCGGCCCTATTTTTTTTATGCTTTATTTTTGAAACCGGGTCTCACGAAGTTGCAGAGGGCCTCACTAGGGAGAGAGAGAGAGAGAGAGAGAGAGAGAGAGAGAGAAGAGAAGAGAAGAGAGAGATAAATCGTGCGCGCGCGCGCGCGCGCCCGCACGTGCACACTGAGGTTGGCCGCGAACTCCGATCCTCCGGTCTCGCCTCCCAAAGTACTGGGATTACAAGCGTGCGCCACCACGCCCGGCATTAAATAAGTTTAAAAAAAGAAATTTGTCGGGTGTGGTGGCGCACGCTTGTAATCCCAGTACTGGGAGGCAGAGACCGGAGGATCCGGGTTCGCAGCCAGCCTCAGCTACTGAGTGAGGCCCTCCGCAACTTCGTGAGACCCGGTTTCAAAATAAAGGATAAAAAATAGGGCCGGGAGTGTAGCTCGGAGGTAGAATGCCCCTGGGTTCAATCCTGGGTACCGCAAAAAAAATAAAAAATTAAAAAATAAAAAGAAATTTAATGTTCTATCATGCTGTTTTAATCTAAAAAAGCTTTAGCCGGGTGTGGTGGCGTACGCTTGTAATCCCAGTACTTGGGAGGCTGAGACCGGAGGATACAGGTTTATGGCCAGCCTCAACTACTTAGTGAGGCCCTCCACAACTTAGTGAGACCCTGTTTCAAAATAAAGAATTAAAAAATTGGGCTGGGGGTGTAGCTCGAAGGTAGAATGCCCCTGGGTTCAATTCCTAGTTTCGCAAAAAAAAAAAAAAAAAAAAAAACAGCTTTAGCACACATTGAACCATCTAAATCTACCTGTTAAGTCATGTCATTGAATGCCCCTATTCATACTTATTACCACACTGGTTCCAAGCTATACTATAGTATTCTAATTATGGCAGGCTAAAGAGAAGGCTGAAGTAGATCTAATAGGTAAATTTGTGTGAAGCAAAGCCCAAATGACGTATTTTTCACTGAACCACTGCTGGCCCACAAACAAAAACAGCATTATATGATGTCCCACGTGAAACAAGACAATTTAGGTATGCTTAACTCTAAAAAAATCTGCATGTTAACAATTCCATAACCTTAAGTAACTTCCCTGTCTCATGACTTAAAAACTTTAGCCGACAATCGCCAGCCAGCATTTTAGTAAATCAGTAATTTGACTTCCGATGGTTTTGTAGTTTTGTTTGTATATTTAACTTGCACGTTTTGAACTGTCAGCAACATCTCACAGAGCTGATAGGTCACTGGATCCTGCCTGATAAACTTTGTCCAGTGGCTTTTTTTTTCTTTTTATTGGAGATTGGACCCAGGGGCATTCTATCTGAGCTACACCCCCAGCTCTATTTTTAGTTTTATTTTCAAACGGTCTCACTAGGTTAATGAGAGTCTCACGACTTGGTGAGGCTGTCCTCAAACCTGTGATTCTCTTCTGTCTTAGCCTCCCAAGCACTGGGATTACAAGCAGGCGCCACCACGCCCAGCTGTTTGCTGGCTTTGCTATCTTGGTTTTCCTATCTCACCAGTCCTTCTCAGTCTCCTTTGATTCCTGCTCTTCCCCAAACTTTTGAAATTGGGAGGAACCCAAGGTCTACTTTCTTACCTCCATTGGTGACCTTGATAATTCCATTACAGTTTTAAATTCCACCAATATGTCAAGAACTTATAATTGTTTTATCTCCAGCCCAGAGATCCCTCCAGATCTGTCCCGAACCTCAGACTTTTATAACTGCCTCCTAGATATCCCTACCAGGAGAATGGCCAAAGTCAAACTATCATCTACCAAAAATTCTTAATCCTAGGCTTCCTCTTTTTAATTGATGGCAACTGCATCCTTCCAATTACTCAAACTAAAGGCCTTGACGTCATCTGTCATCTTGGCTCTTCTCCGACACATCACATAACTGAAACAACCAGGAAATTTTACTGTCTCTCTTTTAGCCTCTCCCTTGGATGTCCACCATTCTTCCTTTTCCCTTCCCACTTCCAACTTCCCAGCCATCTCACTTTTCCCCCATAGAACTTATTACCTGCCAGGCGTGGTGGCGCACGCTTGTAACCCCAGTACTTTGGGAGGCAGAGACCGGAGGATCCGGGTTCATGGCCAGCCTCAGCTCTCTTTCTCTCTCTCTCTCTCTCTCTCTCTCTTTCTCTCCCTCTCCCTCTCTCTCCTTAGTGAGGCCCTCCGCAACTTCATGAGACCCGGTTTCAAAATAAAGTATAAAAAATAGGGCCGGGGGCGTAGCGCGGAGGTAGAACGCCCCTGCATTCAATCCCCCGGTACCGAAAAAAAAAAAAGAACTTATTACCTTCTCACAGACTTTACAATTTATTATTTTTCATATTTGTTGTTATAGCCCCCCACCTGGAATGTGGGATACATTCAGAACCCAACAACTAGGTGGGCGAGGTAGTGCACACCTATAATCCCAGTAATTGTGAGGCTGAGACAGGAGGATCACAGGGTTCAAGGTCAGCAGCCCAGTGGTTACTTAGCGAGATCCTACTTCAAAATAAAAAAATAAAATAGAGCTAGAGTGTAGCTCAGAAGTAGAGCACCCCTAGGTTTAATTCCCAGTACCACACAATAATAATAATATGAACAAGATGGGTCCATAGTTACTAACGTATAAACTGTTCAGGGCTGAGGATGTAGCTCAGTAGTAGAGTGCTGGACTAGCATGTGCGAGGCCCTGGTTTTGATCCCCAGCACCACACACAAAAAAATAATAAAGGGATGGAGGAGAAAAAAGAAGCCATAGAATATATAGAGTATATAATCCCACTTATGTTAAAAGACAATACAGATAAGTAGATCTGCACATTGATACCTATCTTTATGTATCAATTTCATGTATGTACCATGTAACAGGACAGAAAAGAAACTGAATGAGTATCCAAACTGCACAATGTAGTTTAAAGGTCTAAAAGGCTGGATAAGAAAGAGGACAGGAAAATCAAGCCAGGTATGGTGGTGCACGCCTGTAATCCCAGTACTTGGGAGGCTGAGACAGGAGGATCGCAGATTCAAAGCCAGCCTCAGCAACTTAATGAAGCTCTCAACAACCAATGCCCATGAGTTCAATCCCCAGCACCAAAAAAAATCTATGGCTGACTCAAAAAATGTGAAACAGCTGGGCGTGGTGGCTCACACTTGTAATCCCAGTACTTGGGAGGCTGAGACTGGAGGATCTTGGTTCCCGGCCAGCCTCAGCTACTTAGTGAGGCCTCTGCAACTTAGTGAGACCCTGTTTCAAAATAAAGAATAAAAAATAAGGCTGGAAGCCGGGCATGGTGGCGCATGCTTGTAATCCCAGTACTTTGGGAGGCGGAGACCAGAGGATCCAGGTTCGCGGCCAGCCTCAGCGCGCGCGCGCGCTCTCTCTCTCTCTCTCTCTCTCTCCCTGTCTCTCTCTACTTAGTGAGGACCTCCACAACTTCGTGAGACCCGGTTTCAAAATAA